>JAAGNO010010320.1:0-37317 GCA_033439905.1 Ceryle rudis
TAGAGGAAGAGCGGGAGAAAGAGGAGAGGGGGGGGGGGGGGGGGGGGGGAAGGAGGGAAATGAGATCAAATAACATCTGTGGGATGTAAGCTGTAGAAAGTAGAACTGATTGAATATCCTCAAGTTAAGGGGGATAATATTCATGACTAGAAGGATTAAAGTTTTATAGTGATGTTATAAGAAATACAACAAACACGGCACGTTGTAGATGTGGACTGACTTGCCTCAGACCATCACATTTGCTGTTGCATGATGTTGTTACTGTAGCCTTTAAGCCTTCCATTATCATGAATGTTTGTGGGAAGGCTTTCAGAATCTGTTCTCTGGCCTCCTCTTACAGAGGGTACGATCCTGATGAGGGCAAAGGTACCATGCCACAAGTTCAAGAATTACTTTGCAAAGAGATCTGTGGTTCTGGTTTCTTAAAGATGCTCAGATACTTATTCAGGGGCATCCCAGAACCTTTTCATAAGCTAGGCTTCCTAAACCCCATGAACATTTTACTGAAACTGAGGCTACAAATGGTTAACTACTTTTAAACTGGACTTTAGATGACAAACTACCTAAATTACTTCTCAAAATTATGATCCAATACTGAGATGACAATAAGTTCTGACCTTCTAACACGATTAGGATGGACTGAAGTTTTACACTTCTATAAAGAGTTATCTATGTGTACAGAATGAGCTGGAATAATCCTGTGGCATGATTTCCTAAGACAACAAAGCTAATGCAGTCACGGCATAATAGACAGCATCATTCCTTCCCTTTCTCTCCAATTTACTTCCCATTTTTATCCAAAATTATCATAGGAATGGAAATCGGTTTCTTACAAGTTTCAGGAATAGAAGGAGAAGGAGAGTAAAGCTTAATTTACACCCTAGTATGTGAGGGGAACACAAACTTGAGCTAAACTGTTCTGTGCGGCTTTCCACAGGTAGGTCATGATCAGTTGTACCATACAGTGCTTCTGGCCAAAGCTGTCAGCAGATGCTAGGACAAAGACAGGGCTGCTGTCTTACCACAGCAGGAATGAGATTCTTCTCATGAGAAACTCTTGTCGTGCCAAGACAAGGTAAAATGCAAGATCTGTAGCAAAGACTGGTTTCTTTTCTTTTTGCTCCACTGATCCCAGTCATGTTTACCTGAAATATCACACAATTTTTATTCCTCGGTTAATATAAAATTATTGTGGTCAAGGAAGCATCCCTTCAAACATGCAGGTGGAATAGGTCAGAGGGGTGTCAGCAGAAAACACCTAAAGGGATAATGATAGAATTTTGTTCTTCAACAGACTGTAAAATGAAAGTTCCAGCTGAAATCATTAAAAGAAATGAGAAAAGTGAAGCAGCTGATGGAAGAGGAAAAAGTCTCTGGCTCAAGTGCTAAAGGCTGTGGCCTTCAGGAGACAAAACGGCCCTTAGTACAAGTGAGCATCTGCTGAACTTAAAGCTGCAGAGCACTGAGCACAACAGCATTTTACTGTCAGAGCTGTCATATCAAACAAACTGTATCTGTTGTGTTACAGATTAAAGTGTTTTGCAAGATTAACAACTGGGCAATGTACATGGAGGGTACTGAATAACCATTTGTATCTGTACTTGACTCGTCCTTCGTTACCAGCTTGTACAAATGCTGAAGATCAATAACCAGTATGACAGCCAGAAGGGGGAAAAAAAAAAGAAAACAAAAGAAAAAAGAAACCCAATACAAAAATATCTATAACGAGGCACATGGTGCGTACACTGCATGTTACTCATCTAAATGGGAACTCAGCATTTCGGTCTGTGAGTGCCCACAATTTTACCACATTCATCATCATTTCAACGTCAGACTTTTGCAATTTCATGTTATGTTTGACACATTGCAGCTTGAATATACGAGCTAGAGGATGCCACTTACATCTCTTACATATGGAAAGAGAACATTCCAAATCTCAGGGAGTATATATACCCCCTAAATTGGTATTTATATGGTAGCAGGTTTTGTTCCTTACTATTATCTTTTCACGGCATGAAACAGAGAATATATTCTCATTCATTCAGCACTGGCGACTAAAATTGTGCAATCTCTAGTACTTCTCTTACTGTCTCATTGCGGGGACTTAAGTCACATATTCCCCTTGGTGCCTCGGTTTCTCCATCCAGAGAAGTCAGTGGCACAAGAAAATGTACAACAGGCACCCAGATGCATTTGACAGGCGGGAAGAGGAGGTTTGCTCGTGAGCTGGGGCAATCCAGCACTAGGTAGAAAGTTCAACGGTAGAAATCTTGCTCACAAAAGAGCGATATAAAATACAGGCACAGTACAGAAAGTACATGGGCTGTGGAAAGCTTGATTACAAATGATACTTGCTACGTTATAAAGGTACTTAGCCAATATGTTCTCCCTCATCAAGCGGGGACTCTGCTCCCACACCAGATTATTGAAGCACTCTCACGAACACAGAATTGGGTTCTCTCAGGTTCCCCATTATGATTATTTCCTTTTCCTTCACGTGGAGTGTACAGGACTGATTGTGAAAGGTGGAGGACTGCAGGAACAAGAATATTGAACAGTTAGGGGCAAAGTTCTGCCCGGTGTGAACTGTGAGGCTCTACCTAAGGTACCTTCCTTCCACTGTTAGAGCTTCAAGGGCTGTGAAGTTGAACCAGAGGAAAAATTGTTGCAAGAGTGTAGTCTTTTCAGCAGGAAGGCATCATCACATTGCATACAATCACATATCCTTGAAGGATTTATTTCATTTACTGTTAAAGCTCTGAAAAATCAGCCTCTGATCAAAAAAAAAAGGACCCCTTTTCCAGCCCAACACTGCAGAAAAGCCTACAGTGATAAATATTCCTTTTTTGCTGAGAGAGTCCCTATAATTTAATGGACATAACCATTTCTCTCCCTTCTGCAATCACCTTTGCTTCAGCTTCAACGCAGTCCCACATGTGAAATGTTCAAGGCACTGGAAATCTAACAACATACAAAAAAAAAAAAAAAAAAAAAAAAAAAAAAAAAAAAAAAAAAAAAGGCAAGCAGTGGTACAGACAGGTCACACGGAGACTAAGAAATTATTAAAACTACTCTTTTCCTGAATTGCATGGCAGGACCACGCAATTCAACACGGAGAGGAATCTGAAGAGGAAAAGCTCACCAAAACAGTGTCAGATTATCAACATCTGCCTTTTGCTCCAGCCAGGACATTCACTTTCTTCCCTTTTCCTCTAATTTCCCCTGACTGCTACAGGACTCTACCCACCCCTGTTTCAACAACACTGCATAAATTTCCCCTAACTGATGTCTCCACTCTTCCAGTCCCACTCTTCCTCCTTCCTCAGATTTCACAATGTCAGCCTTATTCCCTGAGCTCCCCAGCTCACTAGCAGGTTGTGTGGCAAAACGAAAGTATATTTTCCCCAGGCTAAATGGTGATGCACGCCTGAGTTGGACCTGCTGTTTCACCATTGTCACCATTGCCTTGACAGAAAAATGTAAAACACCATCCTAGAAGCCCCATTATAGTAGAGGTTTCCTATCTCCATCAGATTTATTTGAACACCCCCAGCCATGTAACTTCTCATCAGCAGAAAGCGGGAAACTGCCCTGGCAGTCTCCAGGCTGCTGGGATTTCTCATCAGTTCAGTCCCCTTGCAGCATGTCTGCCAGAGTGACAGCCTGCCAATGCTGTCAAACCCACCACCCAGCCTACCTACCTGCACGAAGTCTACATCAGCAGATAAATGAATCATCCTGAAGCAGGAGAGAACTCAATAAACAGACATTTATTTTCCATGGGCAGGAAAATAATGAGCAGATCATCCTACACTTTTCCTTGTTCTGTTTCCTATTGCCACTTGTTGCATCGCTAGGACTTCTGCACATTTTTATCACAGTCTGAGGATTTAGATTTCTCTGGCCTGTTTCTTGAAAGAGAAGACAAATGCAGTCCGAATGAGAAAGGAGGCTTTTGCCATCTGACAATGCTGCCCAGGAGAGCAGATGTCACTGCAACAGAGTGGGACTAGCCTCTCTAGTGCTGCTCCTGCACCCAGCCCCTCCTCTGCTCCCTGCCGTTTCTGCTTCAGGCATTTTGCTGTCAGTAAAAAGGAATCTGTGCAGACCTTTCAGGCTGTAGCAGCTGGCTGAGGAGCTGGTTGTCACCATCACCTGATTTCACCTCTTCTTCCTTCACCTAGATTCTCTCTCTAAAGCCACCAAGACTTGGAGCATTGCTGATCTTGCTTTCAACCAGCACTAGATCCTCTTGTGGTGTTGAAAGAGACCCTCTCCTCTCTGACCTCATGGTGATAGCACAGGGCAAAAGTGAATGTTTTGGAAAGGTTCATGAACATCTTTTTGACTGTGCCTCACTCCAAGTGGTCAAAGCACGGTCATACCCAGCAAACATTTTGTTCCATTTATAGTAGCGTGATCTCTATCACAAAAACAGGCCTCACTGAACTATGAACCCTTCTCAAGGGATCTAGACTCTGCCTTAATCATGCTATATAATTTCTGCTTCCCACCAGTGTCATGCAGTGCCTTGTACTGAGCTTCCTGTCCTAGGTGCTCACTGTTTTGCTGTTTGCCAGAGATGCTTGGGGCAATTCCTGCTGCTCCCCACAACCTGGCAGCTTGCACTCCCCTCACCAGGCAGTAGCTCAGTGAAGGACAATGCCTCAGAGGCTGAGGAAGCTCAGAGCCTGCTGTGTGCAGACGCCTCGAGAGTCTGGTAGCTTCTGCAGTGAACACCAGATTCACTAGGTCCCACGCAGTGACGTGCTTGGGTTGTGTTGGGTGACTCAGACTTGGCTTTATCATTAGGGAGGATGTAAGGATAAAGATTCTGCACGTTCACTTATAGGAGCACAGTAATGGAGTGGAGCTATGAGAAGATAAAACCCAGAAGGAGCTGCTGAGATGATGCTTGGCCATGATCTGAGTGCTAATTCCCTGGCCTGCTTACAGCTCACTTTCCCTGTAGCGATCTTGGACAAACCTCTCTTTTTCCAGCTGTTAAGGAAGGTCACCATAGAAACCATGCTCCAGGCAGAAGGAGACCTACCTACATCTTGGTCCCTCAGACTGGTTTGGAAGATACAGTATGGCAATGCACACCACCTCCTCTAGGCATAAAACTTTTAAACATTTTAACCAAGGCAGCTTTCCACAGCCTACAGCCTCCTTCAAATATGATACACCATGAGCAATCGTCACTGCACATGATATCTTTTGATGCTCTGCACAGCGTGTATACATACCATAGAAACTCAAATACAGTTCACAATTAGCTTAAGCTGTGGTGCTCCTGTCCTTTCTTCTCCCTCTTCCTCTCCTCCAAGGCAATGGCCACATTTTTGTGTTTGAAGGCATGAGCTCTGTCTGGGATGTCCCTGGATGTATGGCTTATTCACAGCCAAGGAAAAGCAGAGTCACCAGTATATCATGCTCACTGCGTACCATGGTAAACTGGATGCACATAAAAAGTTAAATTACAATGCATGCAACAACCACCTACATGTATGCACAAGAGGGACAACATATCCACAATGAATTAATCACTATTATTCCCTTCAACATACCAGAATTCTTATTTCAGACCTTGATTTCCCAATTGTAAATACATTAAAAAAAGGTTCCTATATTTACAGCCTTAGCTTAGCATGATATAACATCAAGGAGATGGAGACACTCTTCTAACGTGTCTCTTTTCAGACCAGAACCACCCCCAGTTTTGATTAGTTTGACTGCTTCCATTTTCTCTGTTTTATGTTTCACTCCCTTCCCCTTCTTACTGTGCTGAGAGGCTGCTTGTACTCCATGAAACATTCCTTCATTGCTCTCACATCCAAGCAGAAAAGGATTTTCAATGACCTTTTGGAAAAGAAGCTGCATGACAGTTAGTTCCCCCCGTAAGCAGGTCAAGAGATAAGCACGCAGATCTTTTACCTTTAAGATCTATTTTATATTTCTGTCAACCAGTTTGAAATTCTAAAGTGCTCTGATGTGTTTGAAACCACAGGTCCACATCTGCAGAAATTATAGGGGCAGCACCTTGTTCTGGATGCTACAAAGGAGGGGGATATTTGTTAGCAACAGGGTTCGGGCCACAGTGATGTTGCACACTTCACAGAGTTAGATTTAGCACCTGTATGACTCATGGGGAAAAAACAGTGATACGAACCACTCAGGTCATGGACTCACCTCTGAGCTACGGTAGGAGCTCTCTGCTGTCTTTGGCAGTCCCTGCACTATTGCAGATCAGAGGGATTCTCTCTCCTGTCCATCTCTTCTCCCTGTGTGCCCTACTGAGGATCCCTGGTTGCTACAGTGCAGTCTGATTACCTGTGCATGTCACCTCTCTTCATCACCCTTGCACAGTGCCACCCACCTCACTCCCTACAGCACTTCACCCTCCTCTGACTGCCCTGGGTGGGAGGAACAGACACTCCCTGCAAAGAGGAACAGCTATTCCAGGCTCCAGCGTTATTTCCAAGTGAGTTTACAGATGGGGATGGCTCCCAAGGGCTTTATTGGGAAAAGCAAGTGGTTTTCAGGGATTTGTTTTTCAGCAGAAGTATGCAGATAGTGAACTTTTCTCACATACATAGAACTTTCAAATTAAAATGAGTTTTCAACAAATTCCTCAGCCATCTGTAAAGGCAGCCTGTTTTCAGATCTGGATTTCCTGGGACCATTCAGGACAATCAGCACAAATGACAGAAGCGTGCGAAGTGATCAAGAAAGCACTGAGAGAATATCTGCAGCACTTTTACTAAATAAAGCCAGAAGGTGCTTAGTTCAAAGCAAGGAAAAGGGGAGTCTCCTTCCAGCAACATTCAGTTCAACTCTAGGAACACTTGCCACAAGATATTGTGGATACTCAAAGTTTAAACAGATTTAAAAAGTGATGGAATAGTTGCTGAAAAAAAGAATGCACCCAGGGTTATTACATATATAGATATCAACTCTGATGCAGGAGAACCCAAACCAAATACTGCTGGAGGCAAAGACAACATTGGGAGTCACTACGTGCCTGCCTTGAGCTTTGGTCATCTCTGTCATTCAGTGATGGGGATGGGCTCTGAAGCTGGATGTACCTCTTGTCCTGGTATGTGACAGCGTTTCCTACAATTCAGAGGAAGGTGACAGTGGGAAGGGATTGACTGGAATAGGGTGCTGGGCATTAAAGAGAGATGCTCACCTGCTTCCCATGTTCAACCCAACGGTTGTGCCAATCCAACCGATACCAGCAGTTTTCCATCCTGCCCATGGAATGGGCATCGGTGATTGACAGACAGTGAAGAAAGATGACCATAGGCAATAAAAAAGGTTTCTGGCAGTCCCCAAAGCACTTGCAATATGTCTGCAGCCCATCAGTGTGCTCTGCAGCACTCCCTGACTTTTACATCCTCCTCCAGCTCTTTCTGCTGTTGATCAAATCTGCACTAATCTACACTTAGTGCTCAGTACCAGCGATTCAAGCGTGACTTTTTTGGGGAGTGTGAACTAACCTGGTCGTGGTGCAGATGCTCATGAAGAACAGGTCCCAGCAGATCCTACGGGCTGCTAACGCCTACGCTGGACTCGTGCGATACCTCCCAGTTCTCCCTCAGCCCCGCATCTCACCACGACCACCCTCAGCTCTCCAACCGTCCTCTCACCGCACCCCAGCCCTGCACGCTCCTACACCGCCCTTCCCCGCAGCAGCCCGCAGCTCCCCGCGCCCGGCCAGCCCTCCTCCGGAGCCAGGCTGGCCCTCCCCGGGCTGCCCAAGCCGGGGGGAGGCGGGGAGGTGTGGGGACGGACGACAATCCCGGCAGGTCCCCAGTGCTGGACGGGCACCGCCACCTAGGGACCCGGCAGCAGAAGGCTGCGGCACCCCGGCGCACCCCGTCCGCTACCGCTCCGCCACCGGGGCACCGGCAGCTCCGACTCGTCGCCGGCATGTGGAGGCTCCTCAGGAGAGCGGCTTAACTGAAAACAAGGCGGCGAGGAGAATGAGAAGCACTGATTTTGGCATCGAGGGTCTGTCGGCAGTGAGAAAAGGGGCCGTCTTGCAGCGTGCCATGAAAACCTCCTCAACCTGGCACACAACCACGAAAGGCTGGGTAGCCTTCTTTTGGGGTGCTCCTAATTTGTTGTTTTGTTTTGTTTCACTTTTATTCTGTGCCATTTCTGTTTTCAGTGTCTATGACAAGAACTCTGCACACATATGAAGACCTATCTGAGGGCTGAAGAACAGATCATCACCTGGTTTTGCCCCATTTCAAAGAGCACTTCTTTTCTTGAAGTGATCATGCCTTACAGAACAAGACAGCTGGCATAGTATGGGTCCTGTGCCCCATCCCACAGTGCAGTCATGCTCAGAGGGCTCCCAAATCCACCCTCAGCTCACACTCCTTCTGCCCCCTGATTAGGCTGGGGCTGTATCCTTCGTCACACCCAACACCTGCATGTGTTCTTGTACCTGCTCGGTGGAGGACCCCCTTCCTCCCATCCTCCCCTTCACGCTGCTGTGGCACTGACTGGTTACAATCCCCAATGAACTTACCACCCCCCTTCTCCCCCTGTCCGCAAGCCCTCTCCCAGGACATGGTGCCTTACAGCACCAGTCACATTCCACCTGCATTAGACATCCCAGCAAACAGATATTTCACCTTTGAAGTTGAACTCATACTGCTGAGAACCCTCTTGAAACCAGACAGTGCCTTTCTGGCCAGCCTGAAATGCCTTCACCTATGTAGATGTTACAGTGACAACACAGTGGTTTGGAGACCAGAAAAAGGAGGAGAATTATCTATCAGAAAATGTCTTGGCTTAAAGGGCCTGCAGAGTAGCACAGCAGTTTATTTGCTAACCAGGAGTAATCGTCTACGACTTAGAGTTTCCCAGTGCACCCCAGCCCTATACCCCACCTCCCGCCAGAAGCTGTTTGCTGGACACTGCTCCGTCTCATTACAGCATGCACAGAAAAGGTCTGATGGGGTGGTGTATCCCTAGCGTCCCATCCATCTCTGGGGTCTGTGGTACTTGTCACCAGCTCAGCCCTTCCACATAGGATTGGAGAACATCACCGTGGCTCTCAAAATGATCATGTTCTACTATTGGTCCTTGTCAGCATGTGGGGTATCTTTCTGTCTCTCTCTTCTGCAGTGAGTTGTTAGGATTTCCAAAAGAGAGGACTCTCCTCACAGACACGTGTACACAGCATAAGAATTGTTCAGATTAAAGCAATTTTGAAAGGCTCTGGTTTGGCCAAGAAAATAAACAGCATTCAGACCTTGACCTCAGTGATATAAGTGGAATTATGAGAGGCTGCTGAATACATCAAAATGCATGTGCACCATGGGGAGAGGCACTGAGCAAGACCCAAGGCGTGTGAAAGGGCAAAAGAAATTACAACCCTCGAGGTGTGGCCAGCCTGCTGCTGGTTAGAGTCATCCAGCCAGTACCAGTGGTTTTCCTCATTGACCATGGGCAAGCACCAACATGTGACAGACCAAGAGGAAAGATGTAGAGGTGGAAGGAAAAAGCAAATAAGTGCCTGATAGCTATGGAAATCAGAAACCTGTTTTCACCCGTTCCAACCTCTGCATTCACCTCCTCTTGCCAGCGCAGATATTGCAGCCTTCCCATCACCAGCCTAGGCAGGTCATGTGTGAGAGTACACTTCCAGTTCTACCTCTCCTCACCTCAAGAGGTCCAGAAAGCAAAACTGTTCTTCATGGTACTTATGACAAAGGAGAAGAGAGACAGTAAACAGCATGATGTTTGTGGTTGGACACCTGAATCACATCACCTCATGACAGAGTGGCCGAGATATGGTGCAACACACAACTCAGAACCCCACAACCCCCTGCCTGCTGTAAGTACACAGCACCCCAGGGGCAATCCCAGTACCGTGCCCAGGGCCTGCAGTGGCCAACAAGCCTTCCCAGGAGCTCGAAGCCAGCCAGATGCAGGAGTGGCAAGAACAGACATGGGGATCTCACTTCTCCAAGCTACTGCAGACCTCTCCCCATCAGGACCCCAAAGCTGGATTGGTACCATCAGCTAGGAACTTGGCATGTGAGAACTGAGCACCTCACACCTCTCCTCCATCTGGCTCCTGCCTCCACCAGATTCATTGTTTGGACACTGGTAACTTTCTATTGTCCTCGTCATCCCAGAATCACAGAATTTTAGGGGTCACAAGGGATCTCGAAAGATCACCTAGTCCAACCCTCCTGCCAGAGCAGGATCACCTAGATTAGCTCACACAGGAATGCTTCCAGGTGGGTTTTGAATGTCTCCAGAGAAGGAGACTTCACAACCTCCTTGGGCAGCCTGTTCCAGTGCTCTGTCACCCTCATCATGAAAACGTTTCTCCTTGTGTTTACATGGAACCTCCTATGTTCCATCTTGCACCCGCTGCCCCTTGTCCTATCATTGGACTTCACTGAGAAGAGCCTGGCTCCATCCTCCTGACACTCACCCTTTACATATTTATAAACATTAATGAGGTCACCCCTCAGTCTCCTCTTCCCCAAGCTAAAGAGACCCAGCTTCCTCAGCCTTTCCTCATAAGGAAGATGTTCCACTCCCTGCTCGTATTTCTCTGGACCATGTCTTCAAAGAAAACATGAAGACAGGCAGAAGTAGAGTGCCTATTCAAGAAATGCACGGTCCTACCACATCCCACTGCCACAGCATGTTGCAGGCACTAGAAATCTGCAGCAGTTCAAGAAAGACTGAACAAACCCACAGGAGAAGAAAAATCCATTAAGGGCCATTAAACACGCATATATTATCTCAGGCTTAGGAATTCCCTGAGCTGCACATCAATGCAGTGAGGGATGTATCACTACCTGCTGCCTCACCACCCTCCTCTTCTCCAGGGATCCAGCCTGCTGCTGCTGCTGGATTCAGGAGCCAGGCTGGCACGCTTTGGCATATCCCTGTTCGGCCATTCTTATATAGAAGCAAATATGAAAAATTGCTAACACAGCCATGCAATGCCTTACCTGTGGCCACCTTCGCTGTGTTATTCTCACACTGTGAGGTAATTTTGTCCAGTGCTGCTCTCACTTGAACTGCAGGGGAACTCTCCAACACATCCTCTTGTCCATGCAGAAGGCTCCTCTTTTGATCCCATCACACAACCAGTTTTGAGCTGTCACAATACCACTCCTCAAAAATGCATGTGAGCACTTAAAATAGTACCTATACACAATTTAGGTCATCTCTTTTTCTCTGAA
Organism: Ceryle rudis; assembly: GCA_033439905.1. Classification (NCBI taxonomy): domain Eukaryota; kingdom Metazoa; phylum Chordata; class Aves; order Coraciiformes; family Cerylidae; genus Ceryle; species Ceryle rudis. The sequence goes on from JAAGNO010010320.1 coordinate 11,229, forward strand.
TATCACCCCATCCTTTTTGGTCACATGTATCTGTCACCCCAACAATGTCCTTCTCAGCAAAGAGCACCACAGTTGAGCAGCCACCAAGGGTGATGGACAATCACAGGCTGTCTGTCATGCAGCTCTCCTCCTACACAGCCTCAGCAAATCCAGGTCTTCTCCTTAGTGCTTCCTCTTTCACAACTCCTCCCTTGCTCATGGCGCCATGTGCACCATGTTAGTCTCAAACTATCCTCCTAATACTTTTCCACTTTCTCCTGTATGTTGAACACCATGACTTTATTTTTCTAATCTATACATGACTGTATAGGTCTCCAATAGCTCCAGCAATTAAATCACAAAGTTAAAGAAAAGAATGTGAAATTCTATATATTTATATCTCCCAGTCAGACACGAACAGCACCCCCCTTACTTCCCCAATTTATACAATTAATTTTCTATCAAGCGCTTTTAAACATGTATGCTCCCTCTGGCTAAGACAGACCGTTCTGTGGGTTATGGGGCTACAAGAGGCATGTTCAGGAGAGAACTTGCACTACAGAGTTAGCAGAATGTCCATCACGTGTATTAAATAAATCATAAAAAATAAGTGTACTACCTTTAAAATTTTCTCATATTTCTGTGAATGAAGTCAACATTTCAGAATGCTTTCGTGCCTGGAACACCCTCTCCACCTGGGCACATGTCACCAAGGCTGCAGACTAGGTTGAAGGCTACAGCAATTAATGTAATGACAGTATCTGTTAAAGGCAATTGACTTTGTTCTTTATAGGATCTGTGTAAAAGTTTAGCATAACATTGAAAACAAAGTAGTGCTGCACTACACTTTAGAGAAGCAGCTTTCTGAATACAACCTTTTCAGCTTTCCAGTGAGTCATGACATTGCCTGCTGTCCACCCAAAATTCTATAATGTATAGCAATGGATGTGTGGGCATGTGAACAGGCAAAAAAAAACATCCCTGACAAAGATTTTAGCTGCTCCTAGGACAGAGCGCTGTGCTTACAGATGTCACTCAGAAGCTCCTCTCAGAGTATCAGTGACACTCCAAGGGTTGGCCAAGACTACAGGACTATGAAGGAAGCCTGTTTGCCACCTGACAGGCAGTCCTTGCAAAACCCCAAACATTCAAAGCAGGACTTCTCCACTGGTGGCTGGGACTTGGAGGTGGGTTTTGGGGAATTTACCCGCTTCCTGTACATGATCCACTGCAGGGAATTGTCCAGCTCGTACCAGTGGGTTTCCATGCTGCCAAATGCGTGAGCATCAGGAATGATCAAAAGTGCAAAACTGTCTCAAAGAAATATGAAAGGGGAAAAAAAGGAGTGGGGGAGAGAGAGGGAGAGCAGCTTCTGGCAAGTTGCTTAACAGTAGTCTTCAGAGGGAAACCCAAACCCAGCAGGAACTCCTGGACCATTGTCATAATTTCACAGACCAAAAAATTGTCTGGTTTCCAAATCCTCAGGGAAGAGAACAAGTCCTAAAAGGTTTTTGGTTTCCTTTTTGGCCTGTGCTTGAACCCAGATGTGCCATTTTCTGCCCTCTGAGTGTGCCAGCACATGGTATATACACTGAGCAGATGCCTGACCCTGGTTAGATAGCAACAGTATTATTTGTTTGTTATTGATGCATCACCTGTAGAAGTCAGTATCTGAGTTTCCCTGGGTTCCCCATGAAAAACCTCAGAAGATGTGGGAATAGATCACCTGGCTACCAAGTCCATGTCCTGTATAATGCCCACTGTGATGAGCTGCTTCCTGTGATGAGCAACAGCTTTCACAATCCTCACGAACTTACAGAGTCCTTAGAGGATTCTGTTCATTTTTGTCTGAATTGTTAGCATTTAGGCAGAGAGGAGTCCTGCTAACAGCCTTCCCAGCAGCTATGTAATAAAGCTTTTGTTTTACTTAGGAGTCCTGTTAGCTGTGTTTCAGATTCAGGAAACTGCCTAGACACCACATGTTAACAGGAGAAAGTAGACCTAGAAGTTGAGGGAGGGTGCAGAGAGGGTGGGTGGAGAAGAAAAATCCAGAGCTTGATCTGGGAAGGAAAAGCAAAGCCAGTGAGCAGGACATACCATGGAGTTAGACTAGACAGAAATAGCAGCAGCTAGAGGAAGTCCTGATGGGAAAAATATATTTTTGATAGTGCTGTGACAAAGTTTAGGGTTGGTTAGTTGCCCACAGTTTCATGCAGTTAAACTAATCATGTTTCAGACTATACTAAAGTAAAGTAGAGAAAGCATTGTGTTAGTAAAGAATTTGAGTTGCTTGGTGAAAAAAAAAAGAAAACAACAACAAAGGGAGGCATTTTTTGAAGACATTATGATAGATGTGGGGACTTTCATTCAAAGAAGTTATGTAAAGGGAGAGGTTGTGTAATCATTAATATATGAGATCAGCTTGTATGAGGATTGAAGAGGAAACAAGATGTGGAAAAGACCCTTAGAAGAAACTTCTTGAGCTGAGCAAAAAATGAAGGTCATATGGCCTTCAAGACAGAATAGATCACAGCTTGAGATGGATGCTACAGGTAAAAAAAAAACCATAAACTTACAAGAACTTTCAAAAGCAAAACAAACTGAAAGATGAAAGGGACTATCTGCAAAATACAGTCAGAAAGAGTCTGCAAGAAGCAAGAGTGAAAAGTGTTAAAGAAAGCAGAAGCCAATGTGACTTCTAAGATCTCCCTTGGACTCAGTAAAGGGAAAATCGTATTGAAATAAAAATAATTAAGGAGACCAAAGCCAAAGATATAGCTCAAGAAAAATGATTCAGAGAACACACAGTGAAATAAAGTTTCTCCTTGGGAATGGGTAAAGACACAGCTTTCTTCAGTGGTGGGGATATCATGTGTAGACACTTACCAAGTATTTATGGGTTGAGCATTGGCACACTGATTAATGGGTCCTCTGACATTGCAGGAAAGTATCTGAAAGGAAACTCTAAGCTTATTAAGAACAGATGGGTAAGAACCAGGTCAGCCTTTCTTATTGCTCCTATTTGTAAGCTAGATATAAAAGTAATCTTGGAAAGACAGTTTGAGTTGTTCTGGGGAATAGTGCCTAGGACGCAACACACCATGACAATAGCTTCATCAAAAGAAACAGGACTGCAGCAGAACAGGAGAAAATAGAAAAAAGTTGTCCCCTGAGCTGTAAAAGTCTGATTCCTACAGATCTCTCCCCTGCAGCCCATAACTGAGAACCCTGCCTTCCATCATTACCACAGCTACACAGTGATTCAGAATTGTTATTCCCTTGATCCAGAAACAGTCTTGTTAAATAATGCAATTGCTGAGCATGTCATGCCAAGAACAATATATGTGTTTTCTTCACCTGACACTCATACAGTGGCTGTGCCAGGTTATGGGGCTCAGGTTCATTTTTAGGAGTTTAAATGTTCTGGAAAATAACATGCCATTCAGTATATTCAATCAAGCATTAAGTTTGTACAGTTTAATCATCCTGTAATAAATTCTGTCAAAATTGTTAAAAAGGATTCTTAAATATGCTGAAAAGTCAAATACTGGTGCCACAGTAAATTAAAAGAAAGTCTGAAAACTTTCTGAGGTGTTATCCAATAGAAAGCCTAGAACAGGTGTATGAATATGTAACCAACAGCATTAAAACCAGGGATACTGTGAAGTCTCAAGAGCACTACAAGAAAATCAGTTAGAAGTGTGTTACAGTGAAAAGATCACTTGAGCTAACACCTTTGCATGAGCCCTCTCCCTCTGGTCTCCTGCAGTTATTACAGTCCCAGAAAACCTCCCCATGGCCACAAAGATGACATTCTCCTATAGCACCCTCCTGACAGGGACTGTATTCTGAAGATGGAGAAGTAATTAGCCAAGATACCAAGTGATCATTTAATCTCATGTTGAGGGCAGCCTCACTCCTTACCCTTGTGCAGTAGGAGCTCAGTGAACTGTGGAGGCTCTAGGACAAGCCAACCCTGACACCTGCCCAGCTGGCACTGGCCTGCCTGGCAGGGAAGGCAGCAAATGCCACAGAAATCAGTTTGGCTACTCACTGTGTTTCTCATCAGATCTTCTGAACCACCACCTCAGTGACTCTGAAGCTGTCAGTTCCATGTGTCTGAGTCAAGAAGTCATTTAAACCTTTCTCAACAGGATAGGAAGCTCTTCAAACACTTTTTTCAAGGGAAAAAAAAAATAAAATTGAAAACTGACAGAGTATATCCACACTTAGTGCTGCAAATAAGTGCACATGTTGCTGGTGGTGATTACTTCTCTGAAAGGGTGCTGAGGAATGCTTTCTGCTTGGTACTTTGGAGGCACTCGGGGACTCCAAAGGTAGCAGGAGGTTCAGGTCTGGAAGAAGTTTCAGCAAATTTGTAATACCAAACAAGATTCCCATTAGAAATATTCGCAGATTAATTTGCTTTTCATTTTTACTAGTGGTTTCTGCTCTCAGTGCCTCACTGACCACAATATTCCCAAATCTCTTACAATTCAAAGCCTTGCTTGGGCTAGAGGCTCATTATCATCTTATGCCAGTCAAAAATCTATCCTGCAGCACCCCCCACCTCCACACACTTCTTTATCAGTGTTGGCACAAGTAGAGCTGGGAACCTTTCTTTCTGAGCACCATATTTTGGGTTTTGTGGGGGTTTTGGCTTAGTCAGTTTTCAAGTAGGTGAATGCTCTGCATCTGATCCTCTCCAGCCCAGTACAGTCACTGGTACTGGCATAGGGAGAAGAGCAGTAACACCCACCTGGAGGCTGGATGCTCCTTTTGGCAGTGACACATACCAAGAGTTGCAGAGAGTGACCCTGAAATTATGTGGACTCCTCAAGGAGCACTTCTATTTCAGATCTGGTACTCCAACACCTACAAGGCCCACAGAGCTACACCTTAGCAGCCTCACACCACAGCACACCTTTATAGCTGCAAACACCAGACCCCTGCCTGATCTACTCAATATAATATCTGGATCCTAATTGCCAAAAGTTGTATGAACTCTCCCTGCAGCCAGAAATAGTTTTGACTTACTGAAAAAAAATCTTTCTTCCAAACTCTGCATACTTTCACCTCTCCTCTCTGTCTGTTTTCCTCTTTTTCAGACCAACAACAATCTCTCAGTAGGCTCTTGCCTTGCCTTTTTCTGCCCCTGAAGAGGTTGCCCATCACACTCCAAAGCCCATCTTGCTGGAAACAGCCTTGTCCCACACTATTGGACTATCATGACAGAGAAGGGGAGAAGATGGTTTGTACAAGGTCATCTTTTTACAGAGCATTTTCTCTAATTGCAAAACTCTTCTCAAACCCTCCATCTCTCAGCCCCCATCTTGACCTGCACATGCAACATCCAATACGGTGATAAAGCCATGGAGCAAAAGGAGCAAAGCAGAGTGACAGCTGGAAATGGTCATTATTCAGTCCCTTCCCATCCTTATAAGCTTGCAGCTCAAAGGCAGCAAGGGAAGAGTTATTGTGGGGTGAAGGCTGCCCATGCACAGCATCCACTTGGTGCTACAGCCAGGCAGCACGCCTGTAAACTGAAAAAGATCTCTACACAATCCCACCGAACGATAAAATTATCAGCTTAAAATAGACTTTCTGCTATCATTTGTACAAATAATGCTCAGATTCGTGTTTATGCAAAGCACAGGATGCAGATCTATAACAACTGACAAATCCTAGGCAAACAGCTCCCCAAAATCACTTGCAGTTTTCCAATGCAGTGGTACTGATAGCACAGGAAACAAATTAACTGTTGTACGCCACCTTACCTATTGAGAAAAGCATGTGGCAGATAACATGCTGCCATTTGCCTTTTTTTATTTAATTAGAAATTATCATATCTTCAGGAAAAAAAAAAAAAGTCTGTTTAAGTGACTCACTTTTCCTTACAGACCACAGGGAAAGCTCTCTGCTCAGTTGCAGCTGAAAAGATTAGGTCACTACTTGGCAAAAGGCTTAGGCTCCTGCAAAAGTGGTGGGACATGGAAGTGCACTAAATATGGCAGCTCAGCCTGGAGCTAGCAGACTTTAGGAAAGCTGATGAGATCCTACACACATCCCTACTGTTGGTTCCTTCCACTCGTGGCATGCACAACCAAACCACGTGTGACCCCTTTAGTGAATTACAACAGCTTGTACAGTAAGACTGTTTTAAAAGAAAACATTATTTTTTGCTTCCATTCTATCAATCATCCAGAATGTTATCTCAACATCTACCAAGTTTCAAGTGCTATGTCTGTCATCCAAGCTTTCCCCCATCTATCCCAGTTAGAGCACACACCTCTGGGGCACTACTCAGTCTCCTGGAGAAGTGCCAGGCAGCAGCAGGGCAAGTCAAAACAGCTCTCACTGACTACAGTGTGCAGTGTGGTAAGAGGGGTGGCTGTGCCAATGGCCACCCTTCAAAAAGCCCCTTTACTAACCTCACCACTCACTACTGCAAGCACTGGCTCTGCAGATAATTCAGCTCACCACGGACTTCCTCGCTGTTAATGTCATGGCATGATGGGCCTCCAACTTAAGCAACTGCAATACCCTTGCTTCTCTTGACCTAAAACCAGTGGGGATAGAGCAAGGACAGGGTGTCACGGGGACAGGCAGACTCAACAAGGAAGAACGAGGTGAGAACAGCTGCCAACAATGCAACCAGGAAACCAAGCAAAGTTAATTGCCAGCATTAATTACAAAGCCTCCAGGATGTGGGAGTTTCCTGCAATTTACTGGAAAGGCAGACCATGATTTCTCTCTTGCGTACCTTGATGTAGGTATTTTCACTGTTTCTCCTTCCACATTCCTCACCCAGTCTCCTTTTGGCATATCAGTACCATAACAGGCAGGAATCATCCCTAAGTGACTAGATCAGTGGATCAAGTTAATTGTATATTCAGCAGTGCCACCTTCAGCAGCAGTAGGTGTCATTACATCAGGGTAGTGTGCATTGGGGCTGGGCTGGCCACTAGACAAATGACAGATGCTCTCTATTAACCCCTCTACAATCCCAAACAGGAAGAGGAAGGGAATAAGAGAGAGAAACTTATGGACTGGAAAACTAAAACAGCTTTAATGAAACAATAACAACAACATGAAATAAATACAAAACCAATATTGAACCCAACCCTGCCCCAATGCACCACACCCTCCATGACAATTATAACACTGTCACCACTGAGCAGGCACTGGGGAAGTCGCAGACTGGACTCAGCAGCAGATGGAAACCAGATTCAGGAGCTGGATTCAGGAACTCACGGATCAGGGTCGAAGGCAGAACTGGCAGAGTCCTCCTCAGAGGCTAGCCATTGAAAAAGAGAGATTGACCCTCCCATTAACATGAGGTGAAACTTCTTTACTGTGACGGTGATGGAGCATTGGAAGAAGCTGTCCAGAGAGGTTGTGGAGTCTCCTTCCCAGGAGACTTTCAAAACCTGCTTGGATGAGTTCCTGTGTGGCCTGCCCTGGGTGATCCTGCTCTGGCAGGGGGGTTGGACTCAACGATCTCCAGAGGTCCCTTCCAACCCCTACCATTCTATGATTCTATGATCCCTCAGCTTTATACTGAATATGACATATATGGGATGGAATATCTTGTTGGTCAGTTTAGCGTCACCTGTCCTATCCACTCCTCCCCACAGGTGTGGCCTTTTACTTTGTGGCAACCCAACAAAGTACACGAGATTTAGCCATAATCTTGGTTTCTGTAGAAACAAGTATAAGCAAGTGCTTTTCTGCATAGCAATCCTTGGTAGTAACTATAAACATCAAGCATTACCACAGACATATGCAGACATTGTCTGCAAATACATGCAATTAACTTCAGAAAGTGCAATCACTTAGAAAAGACTTAGCTGAAAAATAAAATCACTGAACAGAATTAGGTCTGTTCTAACTTAAACCAGGACAGTACTCATGGCAGGTACATCCCCATCCCAGAGATAAGGTGGCAGTTAAAGTTTAGCACTTTCTGTTGGCAAAACAATAGCACCTACTAAAAAACATGCTCCCAAATCCTTCAGGGGTTTGACATTTTTTCACTGCACTACAAAATGTTCTAAAGCTACTACTAAAACTGAAGAAACATAAAAAAAAAAACAAAAAAAACCTGTACTAAAGTGTAATTTATTCAGAATAAATTCAAACTAGATTCTGCCATTCATTACAGGATCACACATGGGAAGTCCATGCTGTACTCCAAGATATAGGCAGGATAAATCTGGTGCTTCTCAAAGATGACAAAGATGGAAGGGTCCTTTGGGTCATCCACACAGCTGTCGTAAAGACTGTTTGAATTGCCAGCTCTGCATGGAGGGCGAAGGTATTCGGGGTTTCCCTGAACAAAGTCTCCAACAAGAACGTGAGCCACAAACATGCTGTGGCGACCACTGCGAGAGGAACAATAGTCGTGAGAATAGCTGGCGTCTCTGGCAAAGTAGCTTCCTAAAGACCAGAAAAAGCCACAGATAAGACAATACATCAACTGAGCAACAAATATCTGCTATCGGTGCTTTGGCATACAGTTGTTCAATAACCCCAGGTAGCTCTACAGGCATCCTTGCCAGAAGTTTCCACATCAGCTTATTTTAAAGCAGTGGCAGACATTTCACCAGCAACCTCCCAGTCCTACCTGCCCAAGAGCTTTGCTGAACAGCAGGCACATGAGGCAAAGAGGGATGCTTTTAGCTCCTCCCAAAATGGGATTGCTGCAGATGCTGCCTGCAGCAATGCAGATGCACACAGATGAGAGTGCCCTAACGGCTGGAGTGTGGGAGTTGGGGGAAAATCAGTTGCCTTGCACCCACCCACCAGCCTGGCTGATGTCTGCAGCCCATGCTGCTACAGCCCCTGAACCCGCACTTCTGCACTTGTACCTTTTCCATACAGTGTCCCATGAGTCCCACAGATCCTCCAGTCGAAGTTCTGCTCACAGATAGCAGGTATGTGGGATGGATCCGTCCCGTGGAACAGGAGCCGCTCATCCACCCGTTTCAATTCATTTCGCTTCTTCATCTGGTCCTTTTGCCTAGGGACCAAAAAAATTAAAATAAATTAATGACATGTTACCCTGGTTCAAACAAGGACAATTTCCCAACTCAACTCCTCCTACTTTTGGGTCACAGAGGAACAGCGACACAAACCACTGTCAGTGGGGTTACAGTCTGCTTTATACTTCTGTTGGCACCCTGCTGCACAGCTGGCTCCTTCCAGCAAAACAAAAAGTTCTCAGCATTGCTATGGACTACATCACCCACAACTTCATACCACATGAGAGTAAAGTGACAAACATCTCTTGACTGGGAATTGGTCAGTACTCAGGTTATATAAATCCTGAATGCGTAAATATGTTTATACAACTGAGTTGTTTGAAGCCACAGTGAAAACTGTATAATCTCTACCCTGTCTTCATCACATCAAAAGTCCCTCTGTTTTTTTAAAAAAAGAACTCCTAAGTGGAAGAGACTAAACCCCCCAAAATAAATTTGAGTACCACAGCTTACTCATGGTGAAGGAAAAGAACTTTCTTTTTAAGTAACACTAGCAAGAGCCCCACCACACAGCCTGTTAAGGTGATGTGATAAAAGGTTCATTTCACACACGCAAAAGAGCACAGAGACAACCCCAGTAACCTGACTGCAAAGAGAGGAACCCCAGCCCCTCCCAGGGCTGCCCCAGCAGAGACTCAGCCCCAGGGACTTGGGGGACACCCAGCATGTGAGCGTGTGAGCAATGGAAAGTGTCCAGAGCTACTCACAGGTGTAAGGAGGGTACTGCCTACGAGAGTATGGGACTTGTTATGGGACAGAGGGGAAGAGCACTTGGACATTGCACAAGGCTTATAATGGGATGTTTAACAAAGGAACTTTAGGTGGGAGAAGGAAGGGATCAAGGTGGTTTGAGGAGGAACAAATAAATGGATAATGGAGTAAAAAGGGCTGTGTATAAACAGGCAACCATCTGGTCAGTAGACTTGTCTGGCCATGCCCTGCACCTGATCAGTGCAGTCTGCCCTTATCTTCTCATTAAACTCCATTTCTAACTCTTACTTGGGCAATGGACATTCCAGTCTGCATGCAAGTGTGTATGGGGGTGTGGGTGCAGCATCTGGACTAGAACCTTAGGCCACAGGAGCTGCATGTCCACGGCACCAGCAACTGCAGAAAGTGAGGGGGTGTGTTAGTGTGTGACCACTATCCAATATAAGGCTGGACAGCCAGTGAGGAGGGTAGCTGGCTTGGGAGCCAGGTTTCAGAGCAGTCATGAATCTGAGCCAGATGCTGGAGAGACCAGAAAGTCTGCGCTTGCTTACCAGAGTGACCAGGAGGTCCAGGCCAACTGCTGAAGACACAATGAAGCCTACAGAGGTCCATTTGCATGCGTGTATGTCTATGCAGAACATAGCTGGAGACAACCCAGGGGCCAGCACATGAGTAGTCTGAGCATCTAAGACCAGCTCCTAGAGGGACTCATACATGTATGTGTGTTCCAGTAACAGGTTTTCATCTCCATCAGCCAGAAGGAGGGAACGGGATGAGGTCGTTGGTGCTATTTATGATTGCATGAGTGCTGTGCCATCTGCACTGGCTTTTTGTGGCCAGCTCTGTGCGTAATCACGTATTTTGTGCGTATGGGTGCGTTGACATGTGTGCCCAGTAGGAACATGTGCTGAAACTCGTGACCAGCCAGACCTGGGAACACAGATACGTGTCAGTCTCACCTCTGCGGGGCTGCTGGATTTCGCAACTTCTAACTGTGGAGGACAATAAATCAAGAAATACCGGTCTACTGCTACCATAAGGATAATGAAATAAAATAGATACAAACCACTGAAAAACTTGCCAAAGTGTTGGGTTCTGGATCCTCTGCACTTGGTGGATGAAGTAATTTTTCATTGTTTGCTCAAACAAACTCTTAATTTTTTCATATTCATGGGAAGCACATTTGAGCGGTACCAGCTGAAAATTTTAAAAACACCAAAAATAAGGTACTACTGACAGTAACAACTCCCAGTCCTTCCAAAGGACACATCAGTATACTCACATCAGAGGAAAAGCCCTGCCGTTAAAACCACAAGCTTCTCCTCTCTTCCCAGTTAACCATTCTCTCCCCACCCTCACTCTCACTCCACATGTGAAAGCACAGGCATCGACCGAGAGAAATAAATGCAATCCCACATGAGCTTCCTTTGGTGGACACACCTCCACATCTACACTATTTTTACTTCAGAGTAACCTATAGATGAAATGTACAGCAGCATTTAGGCTGGAGAAGAGTGAATATCAGTTTCACCTTACTTTGTCATCCTACCTGGGAACATCTCAACTGCTTTGGGTCACATTCTCAGAAAAATAAGTACAGGATACAGTTTGCTCTACCTATTGAAGGGCTGAAAAGACCTACCTTGAATCCGATATCAGGCAGTGCAGATTGATCCCATTGTGGAGGATAGATAGAATATGATAGACCCATGTTTTGTCTGCAGAAAAGAAAAAGGAGCAAGTCAGTCCATGATACTCCTAACCAAATTACCCATCCACAGGATCCAGCCACTGGCTCTAGAACAGTCTTTAGGTACCCCTAGATTTTTATTTTTGATTCACTTTCCACATTACCATTATACCTTTTTCCAGTTTAGTTTTCCACACACATTCTAGTGGCACTAATGCATCTCTTGGCAGGTTAAGACACTGGCTGGAGAACTTCAAATGAGAAGTAACATGCTCCTAGCTGGGTAGTTTGTACAACTACTCAAGCTAGCCCTTCACATGTGATGCTTGAATTTGTGGGAAACTAGAGCATGAGCCCTCTCCCTCCCTGTGGCTACCCATCTCTAAATTGCTGGCCAGATGGGTGTCCTGACCCTACCCATCCCTAGGACCAAGCCTGTCAGGAGGCTGTGGGTGGACCATGGTGCCCTGCAGGCACTACCGCACCAGCCAGTGTCTCAGCTACTTCCAGCACTAACATCCTCCTTACACGTGTCTTAACACAGGCAGTAGGAGCATCTGCATCCATTAGGAGCTACAAGTTGTTTTCTATTTGAGTCAACACACCCTTGGTTGAACTAACCCTTAAATTGACCCTTTGGCATAAAATGCACTCTGCTGCCAAGTTTCTGAAGGAAAGGCAGCTTGTCTTAAAGCAGTAGCACAACTAACTTTTACAGCAGACATGCTCGAAGTCCATCACGCTTAACTTGCTTTAAAAAAGCCATAGGACAGGATATCCCCAGATGAGTGCATCCTATTCACTTCATTTAAAGGGATTTGCTTCTGTGTTTTATTTCATCCTCAGCTTTCCAGAGGATGGCATCTCTCTGCTCCACAGTTCTTGGGACTGGCAGTCCCTTACTCCTTCTCTGTGCACAGTTTATGCAGTATCGTCAGGGCATAAAGATTCCTGGCATGGTTGCACGAGCCCTGTGTGGCCTTGATCTCACAGAGAGAGCAAATCTACTCCGGGGTCTCTCCCAGCTGCCAGAGACTGCCACCAAACGTCCTTCCAGCACACCTCACAGAAGTGTTGCATAATTTACAAATGCTGTCACTGCAAAATTTGCCATTAAACCAGTGAGCAAAAGGTATTTAAATATTACTTGAAGAAATCTAAAATTGAATTCTAGAAAGGTAGGAGGAACTTCGTAGCAGAAAGCTGTTGTCACCTAGAGACATTATTAAATAATGAATGTATATTACCTTCTATCTTGTCCACCTTGAACGGACAGAGACCTTGGCAGTCGGAGGACTTTCCTTTGAGTTTTATAGAGCAAATTTGTTTGGATCATTTCTTGAAAGATAAACATAATGACTCAATAATTAGATCATTTACTTTACAGGGATGCAGTCTTATGTGTTTAACAACAATAAAAAAGGAGGTAGCCCTGAATACCACTTTGTGGAGCTCTCTCTACCACACCCACCCACTCCATACTTTGAAACCATTCCCACTTGGGCTGCTTCTGCTTGGAGACAAGCAGCGTCAACCACCTGTTAGCATAGGTTGTGAAACTTAAAGGCAGACGACCATCAGCTGCACCTGCATGTGCATTCACATCCAAGCTGTCAGGCAGAGAAAACCACATCTGATGCCTGGCTTACGGCAGGGAACAGTTTTCAATACGACGGAGGAACATAGATCTGGTTTTCACAGCAGTGTGGGGTTGTTACGTGGTACTAAGAGGAAAGTCTGCCCTCTGTTCTTGGTCCTGTAACAATATCACTGAGCACACGCTGTGTGACATGGCTAATTATAAATTGTTTCTTCCTTTAAACACCATTCTCTTTATGCCAGGAAACAGATTTAAAGTTTGGAAAGCTAACAGGAATTTTAAGATGGACAAATAAATTAGAAACAGAAAAGTATTTCTCATTTTCCTATTTCTCTCTCTGTACAAGCAGCACTAAATTTTCCTTTGCTGCATTATGTCCTTTCTCTCCCCATAACTAGCTTGCAAGTTGGCCACCATGGGCTCACTTCTTCACCATTTGACTTTTCAGTGCTTTTTTTTTAATTATTCCTTTCTCATTTTTTCTCTTCAGCTGCAAAACTCAAATGCATAAGTCAGATGCCATAAAGGGTTTGCTCTCAGCTCTTTTTTTGAATGTACAATATTATCAGAGATGCTTTTTTAACTATAGATGCACAAGTCTAGAAGCTCGAGTGAAGCATCTCAAAACTGCAGATAACTGTTCAGCTTCTGCTTGGAGAAAACTTACAGGAAGAAAAAGACTTGTTCAAAGAAACCCAGATGTAGGGTGACAACTCTGCATGAAGGAAGCTACCCCGTGTAATGAACTTAAAACAAGGAGATAGTTCACCATCAAAGTTTAGCTCATACTCCTGAGAACCGGCACTGAAAAACACAGTGGCTTTCTGGTCAGACAGATATTCCTTCTCCAGATCTGCAGATGTTACTGTGGCACAGCAGTGATTCAGATGCTATAGAAAGAACAAGGAAATTATATGTGTTAGAAACCAGTCTTTGGTTTAGGTGACACTGTGGGGAAATACCAGTGTTTCCCCAGGCCCCTATCATGGGATGCCATTTTGTACTAAGTCTGTAAGGCGTTTTTGTTCTTCAGTGACAGATGGGTACCCCACAGAGAACAGCTGCTTGTAGCAAAAGCAACAAAGCAGCCTTCAGCCTGTGTGGTCAGTTTCAGTGAAAAGACGTCTGTCATCTCTTGAAAATGCACCCGCTTTCAAAGCCAGTCCTTTGAAAGCTTTCACAGAGTAGAAGTACTGCTTTGAGGAACAATTAATAAGACAAAACCACCAGGGCATCAGAGCAGCACTGCAAGGGTGTGTGTGAACCACACCAGCTGCAGAACAACATGCCCTAAATAACTCTCCAAAGATGGTCTAACAGGAGCTTTTGGCATCAACAGTAGATGAATCTCACCTTTATGCCGTATTCAATCCACTGCCCAGAATCATCGAGCCAGTACCAGATGTACTCCATTTCAGGAACAGGAAGACTCTTCATAAGATACCACAGGTGCAGAAGAACTGACTGATGCCTGGCTGCTCGCTTGGCTCTAACATCAGAAGAAAAATCCAGATTAAAGAATGGGGCTTTTCCAAAGATGTCAAACTACATGACATCCCATGTCTGGTTAAAAGTCTAATCACTTCTCAGAAAAGGAGACCCCTGTATGTGGGAAGTGCAGGCGTAGCCCAGTACTGAGGAACTGATGTTTGTACTTTTATTGGGCATGGTAATTGTCACAGAAATGTCCCCAGCCTCTCTGGCTTGGACTCAGGTTGCTGTTTTTCTCTAAAATATATGTTTGTAAAACACACATTGTAAAAAAATACAATTTCACACAATAAACTCAGTTCATCACATGAAGGCCAGTGGTACTGCCTGTCTAACAGGAGTAGGATTTGGCTTCTTGGCAGTGTGATCAGCTGCAGAAGCCAGAGTAACTTCAGAAGGCACTGATAGCATCATTCCTCCTTTAGTGTTCAGGAAAGGAAAGCAAAGCTACTGCTCACAGGTACTGTGTCAGGTCCAGGTCCCCAGGTGCTGGCAGCAAGGGACTGTAGGGGTGACTTCTGTGAGAAGAGACGAGGAGGTGCCCCATGATGAACACAGCCAGCTCAACAGACCCACTGCAGGACACAGCTGAGCCCATCAGCCAAGATGGTGGCACCTCTGAGGAAGCTTCCCAGCAGTGAGAAGTGAGGAAAAAATGCGCGACTAACAGTCCTGCAGACAACTCAAGCAGATTGTCCCTCTGCAACCTGTGGAGGACCACGGTGGAACAGATATCCACACTGCAGTCCATGGAGAAACTCATGTTGCAGCATGTGGACATGCCTTGAAGGAAGCTGCAGTCCATGGAGCAGAGTCCATGCCAGACCAAGATTATACTGAAAGACTGCAGCCCATGGCAAAGGAGCCATGCTGAAACACAGGAACTTTCTGAGGATGACACAGTGGCAGAAGGCAGTTCTTATGGACTGAGGTCAACACTCATTTCCTATCTGCCCTGCACCATTTTGGGGTGGGGGGGCAGAGGGGAGGTAGAAAAGTTGGGAACAAAGGAGTGAAGTTGAGCTTGGGAAGAAGGGGGGTGGGGGGAGGGTGTTGTTCTAATTTTTGTCTCTGTTTCTCACTATCCGAATGTATTTTATTTGGCAATAAATTAACCTTCCCCAATTCAAATCTGTCTTGCCCATGAGAGTAACTGTTAAGTGATTTCCTTGTCTTTATCTCAACCCATGAAATTTTCCATCTTATTTTCTCCCCTGTCCTTTTGTGCCCGGGGAGTGAGAAAGCAGATGATTGGGTGCCTGGCAGCCAGCCAAGGTCAAATTCCTTGTGGGGGGAGGAATATATATATATATCATAAAAAAAAAAAAAAATCACCAGCAAAGTCTCTGTTCTGTGATCTAACCCGGAGACACAGCACCTACAAAGAGAAGAACATGAGACAGGTAGCCACCAATATTTCAAATTCATGTCCTAGTTTTGGACCCAGACAACATTTTTATATGCATCTTATCACTTCACAGCTCCAACAACATTACCCTATGGTGGAGCACATACACGCATCTGAGAGCTGCCCACCTGTCTCCCGTGGAGTTTGCAAAAGGTTGAGCTACTTAGAGCTGCTCGAAGAATTTGAACACCGTATTCAAACAGAAACTAGGAATGTTCATTTATCCATCTCTGGCGCCCTTCATGCTTTGGCAGGGATCACAGGTATTCAGAGCCAGCTAGTCAGAGGATATCGTTACAGGAGGAGCTCTCTGATGGGGCTGGTTACAGTACAAAGGTCCATAAACAAAGGCTTGGCAGCCCCTGGACTGCCACAATAAAGAGGAAGGAAGGACTCAAGTCTCCTTCACAGCCTTAGCTTGTTCCACTGCTGCCTTTGGACCATGGTTGCTCTTTGTACACAGTTACACCCCTCAGGCCTGTTCCTAGAAAAATGCTCCTGATTCATTTTCTCTCAAATCCCACTGCAGGAGATTCATGAGATCCAACATTCACAGGAGCTTTTTTGGATGTAGCTATCACTTCTCTCCCCTGTGTGCAGCATTGTGTTTCTGATGCTGCCACAGCAGAAAAATACGAAGTTTCTGGATACCAAGTGTGGAATTTGAGGGGCCGAAGGGGAAATGGAGAGGAAATCAGGAGAATGGGGTGGGATGATACTCCCAGGAAGCTTTTCTCCATTGGTCCACCCCATCTCTGTTTCCTTTCTCCCCACTCCATAGATGGATGCTAATCCCTGATGGCTCTCCTGCCAGGACCCGGGGACCCCAGTCTGCCCTAACTCCATCAGCTTTCTAAAATGTCCTTCTGTGCCCTACTTTCACTTTCACTTGCCAGTGGTTTTGCTCTTTGCAGATATTTCCCACTCACCAACTAACCCCAGCTAGAAAGAAACAGAGGTGAAACACTTAAAAAAGACAGAAATATGTCACTGGCAAGACGAGCAGTGTCCTTCACCTTTTGCTGAAGATTTGTTATCTGGTCTTGTGTAATTGAGACATCATCTGTAAATTTGCTTTTTATACCTCCTAAGGAATAGCTTTATACAGAGTACATCTTATACGTAAAAAGCAACATCATGCCACCTTTTCTTTTACACGTTTCTCCCTCATGTGGAAGAAAAAAATAATTAAGATAACAAACACAGCTTGTGGAAGAAAAAATTAATGAAGATAACAAACACAGCTTATGGTCTGACTAACTGCTAGCAGGTATCCTCCCAGAAGACCTTAAATATAATCCCACAAACCCTGAAAACCCCAGCAGCACCCTAAGAAAGCTGTCAGAGCCCAGCACGCACCACCTGCCCCTCTCCCCTACTCACAGTCCTGCCATCGGGCTGCCCAGCTGCCCACATCAGCCACATGCTCCTGAGTCAGATAACCCCTCTGAATCCTTGCTCCACATGGGAAAAGTCCCATGGTTATGATAAGACCTTCAGAAATAAAACGCAACTGGCCTGTGAGAGCTCCTTCTGAACTTGCAACTGCACGTTTGTACCTCGCTGTCTCTCCCAGAGCCGCTCTCCATGGGACGTCACAGACCCTTAGGAAACACAGCTGAGTAATGTTTCCTTCTGGTTATTGCGCCACACGCATGCGCATCTGCCAGGCCTGAGCAGACCGGCCAGGCACAGCTGAAGCTTCTGGCAGATACATCAGTAAAATCAACATCCCTACAAACCTGAGTAGTTTATCCCTAACTGCTTGGTTCCTGTCATTGCACACCAGCACTCACCTTAAGCTGATTCCTACCATCCTTCCAGTGGCTGGAGATATTCAAGGCCTCCTCTTTTCAAGATTCCTGTTGGGAGCAGCTTCTGCTGAACATCATTCTTTAAAAGCCAAAAGCTGGCCCTTGCCTTGCGAAGCAAACCCCAAATCTCAATGCAGAAAGCGGGTGCATCTCTCAGCATGCTCTCTGTGCGTGGGGCTTGCAGTACACGGAGCAACCCAAACCAGTACAAACCAAGCACAGAGCCCTGCGGGGCAGGCTTAGACCCGCAGGGGACTGAGGGGGCAATGGGGGCATGCTGTTCTGTCCCAGAGTATTTGTTTTCCTTTACATTGAAGTCTGGGCCTCCGTTCTGTTCTTCCCCGTGGAAATCAGAGAACAGTTAAGAGCTTTCCAGTCTGACCTCCAGCCTTTCAGTCCAAAAGGCTCACAGCATTTCCCAGCAGCGCTCTGAAGCATAAAGCTTAACGACAGGTCAAATAGTACTAACTGCATAAACTTGTTCAGATGCAAACTCTGGTTTCGTGTGTGTGTTACACAATTTGCATTCAGTTGAATTACCCAGAACATTTTTATTTCCTGATGATCTAGTTAGACCAGATCAGTCGTGGCTGGAACATAAATCTCTGTTTTAGTTGCTGGAAAGGCTGAACTCTGAGTGCATTTTATAGACACAGTATTTAAAAAGAAAAATAACCAAAACAACACAAATATGATTATGAAGCCAAACTTTGTTTCTTCTCTGTCTAGCCTTTCTTGACTGGTTTTTGTCCTCCCATACAGCTCTCGTCTCCACAGCTGCACAACTTTAATGCTTCCCTTTGACTGATGAGACTTACAGGATCAGGTCCCATAAGTTCATTTTTGCGTAGTGGATTCTCTAGCAAAACACTCTTCTGAACTGAAGCCAAGAGCTTTAGTAGGCATGAGATAATCAGCTCTAGGAAAAACATTCTGGCTTGGTAGAAAATGTTTATGTAGGTTTGCTGAGAGCAGCATACCATCCTCTCTAAAAACAAACAACTTGCCACAAACTGGAAACTGGAGCTCACTGTAAACTGGTACGTATTTTTATCACTTTTAATTGTAATGTCATCCATGGAGCTGTTGAATCTCTGATTTCTGTCAGTGTAACTGTGGTACTATATCCATCTGCATTTCCAGTATCTGACAGGTCTCAGAGCAGACATTCTATATATAGTCCTCCAAGATCATATTCCTGCACAGTCAGCAGATGCCTCTGTGTAGTTTCCCTGCATATGTCAAATGATTTATCATGTATAAAGAAACCATGGACCAGTAGGTACAATTACTTACTTTCCCTCCAGGATTTTCAGTTCTTGTTCCCTTTTTCTCTTCAGAGGAAACAGACCAAAAAAAAAAAAAAAAAAGTGATGTTTCACCCTTTCTGTGTGTCTATCTGCAAACACACAGCAGCTCTGTTGCCATTTCAGACCGCTCCAAGGTTTGATGTGTGAGTGTGGGCACACTGTGCTCACAGGGGTCCTACAGCACAGGACCAGGCTGGCAGCGCCTCATGCTTCTACCTCAAGATGTGGAAAATCCCCCAGATCAGTACCTAAGGGGGTCAACTCAGGCTATTCTATGGTGATGAGGCTCACTTAGTTCTGCAAGGTCTTCTGCAGGTTGGTTTCCAGCCATCTACATTGGGGTGCAGCCGTGGGGTGTTGCAGGAAGGTGTGCCAGGGGGTTCAACTTCAGCAAAGCCTGGTGTGAGGTGGGGACTGTCCCATCTCTTGGAGCTGGGAAATGTTTCCAGATCTCACTTGAAACCACACTACTGCTTAAAGCCAGTACCTTCTCCTGTGGGTTGTGATGGTTTTCCCAGGAAGACTGGTTTTCCTGTTGAACAATGTCCAGCAGCTTGTAAATTAAACTGCGGGAAGGGAGGGGGGAAATGAGCCCTACAACCGTGCTGCTGCTGTCCCAGATTGATTTAGCACAGGAATGGGAAGCAGTCATAACAAGAATAATAATTCTCAAGTGCTTTGGAAAAATAACCACAATTTATTTCCAAATCTTGATGGTGAATTTTACAAGTTTTGGAAGATTACATTGGGTTTGTAAATGGCACTTTGGTTTTACTCCAAGTACATAACTGCTTCGTACAAAAGATTAAAAATGCTCCTCATTCTGCTATTCTTCATTCCAGCAGTCATTAGAGGAGCACTCTGCTTCCCATCTTTTAGGAAAAAAAAAATTACAAATAAGTGATTGGAAACAGCTAATTGCTGTTATCTGAATATAACATTGCCACATGTAAACAAAAGTCATCCAGTAACAGAAACCTTTTTTATGTCAATAGTTCAAACAAGCATTTACATATCAATTTAGGAAGTCATTGGACTGCAGATTTAAAGTTAAAGCTCTAACATGAAGTCTTTCACGTCTACTTACAGCACCAAAAAATGCACTTATTCAGAAATCTGCCCAAGTCTCATTGGTGCTTTTGTCTAACTAATGGACAAATTGCATTTCACTGGAGTTGGGCCAAAATCTGAATTTTCAACTTCACTGATAGTACCAAGCGAGGAGCAGAGCTAGGGAGCTGGGGGAAGGATCAAGATCTGCTTTGTCACATTCTTGTTGATAATTAGCTGATTTTTTATAAATGTGTTCGTACATTTTGAAATGACATTTCAGAAAAATGAAATTCAAAATCTAAATATTTCAAAGCAAAATAAACTTACTATGTTTATACAATAATCAAAGCAAAACATTCTGACATTACTTTGTTAATATTTGAATTTCAAAGGTTTTTCTAATATTTTCTCTTTAATCTGAATCTGCTCTTTCTGGTGAATGAAGTTTCATCCCCCTGCCTCCTCCTTCCCAGTTCATCTGCCTTATTTCTGATTTGCTCTCCGCACCCATTTCCCTTCATAATGCTTGTCCACAGCACGGCTACTATAATGCTTCTGTTTGAAACCTGCCTTTGGCTTCCATGTATTTGAATCTAAGTTCTTGACCATGCTCCTTTCCAGTATTTGCCAAGTTAAGAAATTAGTGTGTGCATATATACATAATAAACACACACATTTTGCTGAGGTCTGGACTAGGCTGCAAAATTGGGATCTTGGTTTCGAAGACACACTGCATCCAAAGCAAGCTCATTTCAGAGAACTAAATTGTTCCACTAAAAAATAAAAAGGGCAGAATCAGATGTGACACGCTTATCCTGGTCCCAGTTGGTATGCTCAGGAACACTTGCAGCAAGGTTTTGGCTAAGGCTTATCCTCATTTGCAGTGATTAAAAGAATAAGAGCACAGCCGGCTTTTGGTAGGATCACAGGTATCAGAAATGGAATAAGGAGGTTTTCTCTTCTCCTGTGAGTTCTGATGGTTTTCTCAGTAAGTCTTGATTTCTTGTTGGACTACTTCCAGGAGTAACTGCAGTTTGTGTGTAAGGTAATCTGAAAGCGGGGGAGGGAAAGGAAGAAAGTTTAGTCCAGAGGAAATCCAGAAACATGTCTGGAAAGCAGAGCATCAGGACTGATGGCTGGAGCACTTATGTTAGCAGATCACCATTTCCTTACTTTCTGTATGTTTTCTTCTATTTAGTTGTTACCAATACATGTCAGCCCAACATCAAATCAACAGAAAACAAGATTCATAACTGAAATAATAATTTAAACTCAAAACTGAGCTCTTTTTTCTCAGTAAATCATTGTGTGACCAGGGATATGCCCAAAAGGAATCAATGCTAGTGGAGATTCATATTTCATTTATACACCCACATCTGTGTCCAGAAACCATCCTGGCCACTTCACCAAACATAGCCTTTAGGCAGCACTGTCTTCTCCTACCAGTCCTCTCCCCAGCCTTTCAGCATATGTTTGTGCACGGGATTACACAGTCTGCCTGTCAGTCTCTCCATTCTAACTTTGCTCAGTGTCAGCCAAACTTGACCAAGAGATGGTGATCCTGAAGACATGATTAAGTTTAGTAGAAACTGGTCTGAGGTGCAAAAGCGACTCTCTTTGTTCCCTCTGTTGGTAGACTTTAACCTGCCTTTCTTAAAACAAAAGCATCAAGCTGTCTTGTCAGTATATTCACAAGCCAGACAGACACAGCCTGTGCCTGGCTGCCAACCACCCACAGCACAGCCTACCCCTTGCCTCTTCAGCTGCAGAGGCCATATCTTGAGACAGCCACTGAAGCAGTGCCAGGGGTCATGATTTAGGTTTCGTGAGGTCTGTTTGTCATGGAGCAATTTGTGTTAGAGGTGAGCTCTGAGAACAAAAGAGCACTCTCATCCCCGAGCGCATCTAGGTCCACAATACTGAAACTCAAACACATACTTACAAAATGGGCTACGGCAACGATTTGACATTTGCCTATGAATTATGAGGTAGTAGACTGGAAAACCACTTAAAACCATGGTGCATCCGATGCTAATGTTCACAGGGTCCGAGTAGAAAGACATTGCCACTGTGAAGAGGCAGATGATGGTAAAAGAGACAGGAACAAACAGGGGAACCTGTGGAGAATAGCACAGAAGACTCTCAGGCAAAACTGAAGGCTGTAGCAAATCATCCTCCACACATGCCAGCACACACTGTATTCACTTCTCCATCTTAAAGAAGAGGAGACAAGTCATACAGCTGCACAATGTTTCTGTACAAGCAGTTGCACACAAGTAGGATGCATAGAACAAAAATTGACTCATACCACCTTTGGAGCCCAGTGTGCCCTGTGAGGTGCATGTCTCCTATATTCGTGTACATCAAAATGTAAATCTCACCTGCAGCTGGAAGCCAAGTGGCGGGAGAAGTCACATATAACTGATTGCTCTCGTGCACACACAGGCACATTTACCTACTTGCCACCTGTGGCAACTGCCAGTGGAAAATCTGAAGCCAAGACTACAAGTAGCAGGTTGAATTAAACTGTTCGTTGTTTATAACACTTCTGACTCATTTTAGGCCTGTCTCCAGCTTGCCTGAGACTTACAGCGGCCAAAAGAGGATAAATGAGACTCCCTATCTCCATAGCACCTGCATCAAGAACATGAGTTTCAATGACACCCTGATGAAAGACTAAAAAAGCAGTCAGCACATCAGCCTTGCCCTGTTGGGTAAGGCAATTAATCTGGGTTATTTGGAGACTAAATCGGAAGACTGCAATAAATAATAAAACTGTGAAACATTCCTGCAGTCTTTGAATCCAACCTCAGCCAAGTTACTCCTCACCATGGCTGATAGAATGAAGGACCTGCTGGTTCCATCTAGGGTGACAATCTCTTTTCTGGTAACAGAGATCCTATTTTGGATACTGACCATGCCAAGCCGAAAGAGATCTAGTGATGGCAGCCATCCAGCCACCAAGCTTATATGCTGTCTTTCTAGCTGGAGCATCCCCTGCCAACCCCTCCTACATGCACATACTCATGCTGAACATCAGCTTGAGAGGTGAGAGGACTGTCCCCTCCTCTTGCCGTTTTTAACTCAAAATGCTAAAGGGGTGAAGTACCAGCACAGTCACATGTGTTTTATGAGTTGTTCTCCGTAAGATAGTGGCAGAAGACGACCTGTATCTGGCCACTAGAGTGCAGCACATGTCCACACCACCTGCGCATAGCCCTTCCCTCTCGCAGAGAAGTGGGCTTCGGGTTTCAAGTGGTTATGAAAACTAAGGGGGGTCGGGGATATGAACCAAACACACCCCAAACCCCAGGGTTTTCCTCTGTCAATCTGCCTTTAGGAACCGCTAAAAGCCTAAATCTCTAAGCCAAAATGAAGCAAAATCTCAGCAAATGAAAACATCACCAGTGCTATCCACTAATCAACTTCCCCTGAGAGTCTTTGTTTGAAAGAAAAAGATAAAACTAACTTAAAATCTGGTTCTGAGTGAGTACACGGGTGCAGCCAGCCAACAAACTGGGAAGCTTCAAGGTCTCTGCTAAACACACTGTCTTCAGCAAAGACACAGAGAAAAACTGCCCCAAACCTTTCATCAGGCCTCGCAAAGCTCAGGGAGGAGCCCTGGGAGCCACGGGAAATGTTTCTGTCCCCTGAGCTTCTTGCTGTTTGGCTGCCCAGTGCCTGTGGCCTCAGAGGTCCCCTCTTCTCCCCAGGAGCTGGCTGGAAGCACCACGCACGTGCAACTGAAGACAGGAACAAACTGTGCACGCCTCAAGCACCGCCTCAGCCAAATGCCTTCTGCACATTATCTGGCAGTGGGAAAGGTGCCCTGAGCGTACAAAAGCTGCTCCAGCACCAACTCCAGCTTCCCCTGTAAACACAAGGAGGATCCCAGCACTCAGCAGCATGAGAAGGGCCACTGGAGGGGCCCAGCTGGAGGCCAGGAAAAGGCACAAGAGGACAAGATGTCCTACGCTTAGTGGTACACATGCATGTGCTATCCACATCCTCAACAACATTGCAGCAGCAATTATTGCACATATGCTGCTTTACACTATACAAAATACTTCTGTGCTGGCAGATGATTCCCTGTGAGTCAGGTTTGCTCCCAAGATTCCTCTAGCCATGCTCTTTTTCCCTCAGTCTGACACCCTTCTGCTTCTCAGCTAGACCTGAGACTTACCAGCCACTGAAATAACATCCAGGAAAGGGTCCTTCCTTGCAGCCTACGAGAGACAAGTGTGGGAACTGCCTTCTTAACATCTCCCTGTTCCCAGCCTGAAACTTTGTCCCCTGGAGCAGGCTGCCATCTTGCAGATGCACCTGGTGACACCATGTAGAACCAGCTTTATAGGATTTACCACATCTGGCTGTATGAGCATATCGGACAATTTCAGAAGCTCCCCACATGCCTTACTGAGCACTAGGAGATCAAGACCCCTTAGAGCCTAAAGGCAACCATGGCCACGTAATGTTCTAACTATTAGCAAATAAGACAGAGAAATGACAAGGCTGTGAATTCCTGGCTGTTAGATACATGGTGTGAGTTACCTTAAATGGGCTGTGCAGCTCTGGGTGACGGTAGCGATGGACAATGAGCCCGAGGGTGGCTAATCCTATGAAGAGCCATCGGGAAAAGCTGAAGAAGTTCATTAGATGGTAGATATCTCCGATACACACCATGGCAGTAACCAAAGGGAACTGAGCATTGTGAAGATGAAATACAGACATTAAAGCTTACTACAGTCCTTGGACTAAAAAGGGTAATAGGGATCACCTCCTCCAGCTGCCCCCCACAACCACAGGCAGCTACTTCAGAGCCCCAGCATTTCAGAGGTCAGAGAGCTTTACAAAACTGTGACACAGACTGAAGACAAAAGGTCTAAATACACTATTACGGTGTGCTACAGAAAGGAGCAGTCTTTTCAAGGTCAACAGCATCTTTGATGCTTTATGTCCTAGGCAGGGCAAGGAAAAACATGAATGATCCAAAAGCCTGCACTGGTGGTACAAAGGCCACCTACAAAGATACCTGCCATGTTTTTAACAGGTCAGTCAAGCTGCAAGAGGCAGCATAGCAGAGATAGGATGGAGCTGGACCATTGCTGGAAAAAAAGCCACAAACTGAAACCGAGAACACCTCTGCAAATGCTCATGTCCTGCATTTCCACCACACCTGGTAATTTCAGTTTTCCAAATAGCCAAAGCCTGGCAAAGATGTTTTCATAGGACAACATCAAGCAGCAGGTGTGGCAGATGGTAGGGACACTTCTTTTAAAAAAGGTGTCCAAGGCCACAAGGCAGGGACTTGGAAGTAGTGAGTTTGGGTACAACTGCTGGCACAAAGGGACTTAATACTTTACAGCCATTTCCAGTATTACACCTCCTTTATTTTTCAGAGGCTGACTTGGTGATTGAACACCCTTTAAAACTCCCAGCTTCTCCAGGTCATGTCACACAGCCTTACCATTAACATGACAGCAGGAAGGGGCGTATGCCTTCGAATGTGGATCATGGAGAAGAGAGGAGGCCACTGTCCTTCCCTGGAAGCCACAAACAAAGTCCTAGGAAAAGACAGGGAACCCTACACATCAGCATACCACATCTAGACCAGAAATGAGAAGACCAGTCCCTGGACTGACCTGAAGCCACAAGGCATCCCGCCGCTCCTAACACAGGTCTGCTATTCCGGGTCATGGTTCTGCCTTCAGCTGCACTTTTAGGGCGCTCAGAAGAAAAACCTGACACTGAATTCCCACAGCTCTCCCAGGACCAGTTAGTTCATTGCAGCACAGAGGCCACCAGCAGGACCACTGACAGCATCCCCTTGGGTGGTCTATTAGCAGAGATCTTTGGGCAAGTCCAAAGTGATCAGGCTAGAAACAGAAGCAAGTTTCTTGCCATCAGAGAAGGGATGAATCTTTCCAGTAGGAAGAGAAGGGGTCACAAACTTCAATTCTTTATAAGAGAGGCTGGTGAATTTATGACA
>JAAGNO010010320.1:37356-72150 GCA_033439905.1 Ceryle rudis
ATTTAACTTATATATATATTAAAAAATAAAGTGCAATTTCCTTAAATAATAGAGGATCTTCTATCCCTTGGCCAGCTGTGGGAAAATATAGTTTGGTGTACTGCCAAGAGGCCAGCTACACACAAGACCAGCTACAAAATGACAACAGACAGCCCCTTGCCTCCATCCCTCCTCAGAGCCATGAAAGGGCAATTAGGGAGAAGACATTGCATTCAAATTCATAAGTTTAATATCCACAAACAAACCATGCCAAAGCATCAGCTGGGCTGGAGCAAGGCCCAAAGCAGCTGGGGCAGGAGTGTAAAACTGGTTTTATTGCTGTCTCTGTGGTTTTGCAGGGGTGTGGCTGGCCAGCAGCCAGGGAGGCCCCATCACTGTTTATATGGCCTTTCTGCAGCAATTATCTTAATGGTGCCAGGATGGGGGAGAAAAAGGCAATGGGGACATGCAGAACCTCTGTGCTGTCTGAGGACTTCTCATCCTCGAAGAAAACCGCTATCCAGAGGAGCTAAACAGGGAAGATTCTCTGCACCTGTATTTAATTCAGGACTTCATGGTAATAGATCAAATAACTCTTTAGCTTTCGTGCTATGAAACATCCCTTTCATATTTACTGATTTTTCCTTTTGCAATCAAAGCTGTGAAATGGAATCTGGTCCAGAGTGTTCACCCAGCTCCTCAGGACCAGCACAATGTGCTTCCCTGTGAGTTCTGCCCTCCTTTCCAGTTTCAAGGCTCCCATAAGGACACACAGTGTTGTAGCCAGTGAAGCTGACAAGATAAATTTTTCATGGAACAAAGCTTTTCTTATTGCTACAAGACTTGTTGAGCCTTGGCTATTGCTTTAGGAATAGCCTGTCCCTGATAACATTCCACTGACCTCAAAGCAAAGTCCTTGAGGAAGAGTTTACCTTTGGCCAGAGATCCTCACAGCAGAGGGATCCTGTGCCCTGTCACAGACCAGCTGGGTGAACCCAGCGAAAGAAGACTCAGTCTTACTGAGCAGTTGCCAACATCAACAAAGTCAGAAATATTGACATTTTACTTTAAACTCAGGATTTAAACTGAAGGATGGAGGAGAAGATAAAAATCCAAAATTTAGACCTGTCCAGAAATAGAAGGGGTAGACTCTTAGCCAATGGGGATCATCCTGTAGTTGACATCCTGGGAGTCAGGGGCCTTATTTTTCTCACAAGATTGGCTAAAATGGCATCATATGGGTGGGCAGTTGCACAGGTCACTGGTGCTTCCCTCTGATGCGGTAAGCCAAAAGTGTAATAAATCCCTAGGGATATGACCTTGAAAATGTGAAGATTCCTCCGTTCATGGTTCCAAAGCAGGACAGTGCGACAAGGACAGGGACCACAGAGATCAAGCTTTTGAAGGCTCGCTGCACAAAGCTCTGGAGGAAGAGCAAGTGTGACTTTAGGAATATGTGGTGACTCTAGACATGTTTCAAAAGAAAGAAAACTACCTCCATTGAAGCAGTAAAATATAACTCATAAATCTTGCCTTTCCTACTGTCATCAGCAGGTTATTTTTCATTCTCTTAGGCGAGACTAGAAGTTACTGTTACCCAAAAAATCCAGAGAAACAAGCAAGCAATAAAGCATTTTATAGGAAAACCATGTCTGAAACCCCTGCCCTGACCACCCCCTCAAGCACAAGCTGACCACACTGAAGAAAGATAATGGTAGGGACAATGACTAACCACTGCCACAGCAGGAGAAGCCAAAACGTCTTGTGTTCCCAGGACTGTGTAGTAGGACACATTGGTGAGCATGTACCCCACGATTACCGTGATCACGGACACAATGACAGCCAGAGGGATATTTCTACAAGGAAAAGGAAGAGAGGCACACAAAGAACAAGCTGCTACCCTTTGTTATGCACAGCATTACTGCAGATTGCAGCTGGCGTTGGTTAGGTGAACCCACAAACTTATTTCCTCCCATACTGTGTTTGGGAAAACTGTGGTAACCCAGAGGCCAGTAACCGAAGATGACTTTTTCCCAGCCTTACCGTTCAGGTCTGACCAACTCTTCACGCACAAAGCTGGTCTGAAACCTGCACAGCAGGGAGAGACAGGGAGAGAGTTTGAGACATATCTCTGACACCAATGTGCTGCTCGTGAAGCATCCTCCAGTCACACCTACCAGCCTGAATATGCGAACATGCCTGCATAAAAAGCCAGGGGCAGCTTATCCAAAACCAGTGACTGTTTGTCAAAAGCATCCTGGAAGTTTTCAGTGTGGCCTGTGGAAGAGATAAACAACAGACATAAAGCAGGAAAACATCGAGAGATGGGCTTCCTTCCCATGGGATAACAGCCCTTGTACCTCTTGCCCAGACCTGGAAAGAGTGTTTGTGACTTCCTTGGAGCTAGGTATTCAGATTTGTTTAACTGTTTTAATTTGAAGCACCATGCTGATGTGTTTACTTCACAAGCAGCAACAGAACAAATCTGTCCCTCATTCTGCTGTGGAAGACATTTCAAGAAGGGCAATGGCAGCAGCTGATTCTGTTGCAGACAGAGCCTGCTGTGGGAATGGGAAATTGTGGAGACAAGAGGACCCAAGATGTCCTGTCCTTTCTTCAAGCCCAAAATTAATTCACCAGGTTGACCCAGCTCTTCCACTCCCAAGCAGCTGGATGCACGCTCCTCTTTGATGTGGTGCAGCCAGAGAGGCAGCTAATTGGGCTCTCGCTGCGCTCCCTCCTGATCCCACCGCCAGAGCGCTGACCCCAGCCCCACGCTGGCCGGAGCATGGGAACCGGGGCACAGGAGGGAGTGGGAGCAGGGAGTGGGGACCACCAGCCTGGCCCCCACCCCAGGCACACTCCCTGCCCACCGCCCCTGCCAGCCACTGTGGCTCACCCACAGGAGGAGGAACTGCGGACACAGAGGACAAAGGAAATAATATTTTAAAAGTAGAGGTGGCTTAGATCAAGATCCCATTTTACCAACACCCCCAGGTTTTCTAAAAGTTCTCTGCTTGAAATAACAACAACCAAAAAAAAACCAAACCAACAAAACATCAAAATTAGAAATTCATTTTTTATATGAACCATATTTTTTATAAAATTAAAAAAAAATCTAGGGAAGGGAGAAACACCTAATGACCTCTTATTCAAAGGAAGACCAATAAAAAGCACAGTCAAAAGGAGCTGTATGTCCCACATCTTCAAATCCAGGTGTCCCAAGGTTTGGTTCCACATCTATATTCAGTTCTCCATATCAAAGTCTCTTTAGAAGTAAAAAACCGTGGACCTCATCTAGATGGACTTTAACAGGAAGGGGACAAAATGACGTGGAGGACATGGAGAAAGTCAGGACACTTCTAGACATGGAGAAAGTCAGACCACTTCTACGGAGGTGCTTCTGCAAAGAGCTCTGTGATGAGATTTGGGCATTTGGGTTTGAAACACTGGTCCAGAAAGTCTCTAAAACAAACCCGAGCCAAGGGAAGGTAGTGGCAGAGAAAAGGACAAGAGCATAATCAAAAGAAAAAGTAGAACAAGGCAGGGCAAACAGGACAACTGATTTAAAAGCACAAGACTGTTTCTTAAGCACAAAAAAAAAAAAAAAAAAAAAAACCAGTCAAAAAGAAAATAGATTTGCAGAAAACTAAACCAAAAATAAGGGAGCAGGCCTATCAGGGCAGTCTTTTTATGTTCTAAAATGCCTGCTGATAAGTGATGGTGCATAAAAAGGATTTATGGTCTGCAATACATTAATGAGTGATTTATAGTCCCCCATGAGTCACATTAAATACAACCTGTCATACTGGGGTCCCTTGGTGAATTCTCTCTCCAGATGTCACCAGCACTTATCCTCCTCAAAGGAGGAAGAGTGCCAGCGCTCCAGATTGTCATTTGAAGGCATTCCTAATGGCTCAGGATTTCTAGCTGCAGGGCAATTCTTCAGTTCAGAAGTGCTGCCAGACCAAGCAGATCTTTGCATGTTCAAAAGAACCAGCTCCAGATATCAGAAAGAAGCACAAACGTGGAGCCTACAGCCTGGGCTGTTTTCTCTGCAGAGGAAGGTAATAGCATGAAGAGGGAGGAGACTTCATCCCTTGAGTGGGAATGCCTTGGGCTTTTCTATAAATTGAGGCTTGGATTAAAGCCAATACTCTCGTATCATCCCCAGAAGGTACTACTGGTAGGGGCTTTTTTCCCCACTCTGGATACGAATGTGTAATCGTGCACACATCCATTGTAAGTTACTAAGTTACTGCCCATCTCAATTAAGAGGTAAAAAGCCATTAGTTCCAGCAACAGAAAGGTTATTACATAGCTGTGACTGGCTCTGGTCACCACAGGATGCTGTCATACCTCCCTGATGTCCATGACATTCATGCTGCTTTGGAAGGATTTTGCACCGTGCTGAAAACAGGAAAGTCTGACACCAAAGAGAGATTGTCTGCAGGGGAAGGTGCCTCTATGTCCCTGGGTAGGCTCACACATCCTCAGGCACTGAGACAGGCTCAGTTTTGCAGAAAGCACAGCTAAGTCCGGTGCATCAACCTAATGCAATGATGCAGCTTAACGCCAGCTACCCAGCTCTCAGCTCCCAGCTAATTCATACTCAGCACCCAAGCTCCTGACAGCTAAAGGAGTTCCACACTTGTCACTAGGGACCGATAAAAGCTGTGACATGTTGAGCACCCTCCCTCAGCCACACAGCAGCTCACCTACCCTCAGCCAGCAGCATCATCCCTGGTACAATGATGAGTGCAAGAGCCAGAAGTTTGACGATGGAGAGAGCTGTCTGCAGCCGGGCACTCCAGGTGACACTCCAAGAATTGAGAGTGAGGACCATGTCTGGAGAAGGAGATCACACTGCTACAGCTGTAGCCCATGCTCGATGCACACAGGAAAAAATACAACATTACTCTCTGCTCTAGGGATGCTGGAGAGAAGGCTGTGTCTTTACAGAGAGGATGCTCGGGGTGAGAGATGTCATAAAACATTACAGGTGTGTCCCAGCACACAGAGTTTGCAGGGGAGGCTGAGTAATGCTACTAAGAGGGACCAGGAGCCTGGTTTCTGTTGGGTGATCTGTGCCTACCTAGAGGGAAAGTGGGAGTTTGTGGGCACATCTTAGCAATCCCCTTCACAGCAGTCCCTGTGCCAGCATACACCAGCCTGGAGCAAGCAGGACAGCTTCACAGCCTGAGTGCACCATGCTAGTAGTCCAAAACCTTGAGCCTTAAAACCTCAGCCGAGGTGGCATTCGCACAGTTATACATGAAGAGTTTCTACTCCCGTACGTGGCACAACCCCC
The DNA here is from genome assembly GCA_033439905.1 of Ceryle rudis. NCBI lineage: Eukaryota > Metazoa > Chordata > Aves > Coraciiformes > Cerylidae > Ceryle > Ceryle rudis. The sequence continues at coordinate 42,647 of JAAGNO010010320.1, forward strand.
TGACCTAGGGCTCCAGCTGGTCAACAGGGAGGCCCATTCCCACTCTTGGAGAATATAGTGGCCTGAAGCAGCACCTTGGATCAGGAAGTTTTGGGTAGCTAAGGAGGTTAAGATGAGGCCCTGATCTTGCAGTTAACTGAGAAGTTAACACCCTGTAAAGTGTCCCTAGTCCAGGGCAGAGAGGCTCCAAGATTGGCAGTCCTGTAAAAGTTAGTACTTACAGTACCCCAGGAGAGACACGAGCTTCACAGCAGGGACAGGGGCTGCACAGGGGGCAAAAAATGGCTCCAGCATGTAGCGTCCAAATGCCAAAGAAACCACAGCACTGTTGGCAGGCCTGGTGGGGGTGAACCAAGCACAAAGTATGGTCTGCAGGCGGCCAAAATATGGCATAATGTAAAACTGTACAAAACTTGGGCCAGCAGTTTAATCCTGCCCTCCCTTGTAGATGGTGAATTCCTGTAGAGTCTTTTTCATAGGTTTTTCCTCAAAAAATGAGTTAAAAATCACATGCTGCAAAAAGATTAATTCCCAACGTGAAAGTGAAATTTGAGATTAATCACACTGAGCAATACAGTGTGACTCGTGTATCCTGCTTCATCTCAGTTTACATGAAGGACACAGGTTATTAGGAGGTGAGGACTTTCTATTCAAGTTAAAAATGAAGTCACTTACAATTTTTTAGAATTGTAAATGACTCAGTGCTAAGCCAGAAAGTTGTCTCCTCAGGAGAATCCAAAAGAGTTTCACAATGGAAACAGATCTGAAATAAATCTGGCATCTATTGTCAGTCTCTGAAAAATACCATGGTCTTGGAAGATACCAGCTCCCAGGGGAGAAGAGAGATATTCTTCATGGCATTGAACATGCAGAACTATTTACTCATTATGCCTCCTTGCTTTTGTCACTAAAAAAAAAAATAAATCTTTAAAACTTGTTCAGATTGTTTCTACTTTTTCCTTTACAAGCTGCCTAGACTGTTACCCAGCACTGTAACTTTTGGGTTTTCAAATTGTCACAGCATCCAGCAAAAGGCAAACAAGCAAAATCTCTTACCTGATTGCAAAAAACTCTGCCCACAGGAATAAGAAACTTGGCAGTGGCCCTAATGTCTCCAAAATGTAGATATAATGTCCTCCAGACTTGGTGATTCTTGTTCCAAGCTCTGCATAACACAAGGCACCTGGAAAAGTTCAGGTAGAAATACACTGAGTAAATCATCCAATGTATTTTCTCTTTTCTGTGAAGCTTTTCAGGGATTGAATGAATCTGCTTAAACTAAGCAATGAACTGAAGGAAGAAAAAAAGGGTTTAACAGAACCACTTTTCTGTATTTTAGTGTGCTACCGTATTTTGAAATAAGTTTTGAAGTAATTGACTTTTCTATCAGAAGGAAAGAAATTCTCCATTTTCTGTTAATGATACAAATTTTCCATGGAAGTTATGTGGAAAGGTGCGTGATAGAAACCTTGCACTAAGCTACAAGAGGTTTCCTTTGAAAAACATCCTGGAGGTTTGAGTTCTCGCTTCTCCTCACAATTAAGACTGGTGAAATGGTGCTTACAAGGCAGTTACAGCAGTTCAGCTGGCAGGCTGAACCGGTTGTTTCAATCATGTTTTTGATCACAGACCATGTTCCTGCATTCTTATCTTGAATCTTCACATAAATCCTCTCCTTCATTCAAAGACACTAGGCAGAAGACCTGGAAGAGCATCTCCTTTAAAAGGAAAGACCTGCCACCAGAGGAAAACACGGCCAGTCTCTTCTCACACGTTCACATGAGTGTGCAGACAGACATGGGGACTACCTGCTCCTGCCTCTACACCTCCTCGTCCCTGCACCAGGTCAGAAGGAGAAACCCTGCAAGAGGTGCATCAGAGAAGACAGCTTAAAACTTTCAGGCAAATGGATAGAAACCTTTATGCCTTTGCTGCTGCTGGAAAAAAAAAAATCCCATCTGAGTTTTCTCTACAGAACAATTCCTCATGCCATCTGAATGTGCTTAAATACAAATCATAAGCCCTGGCTACAGTGGATTCATTTGCAAGGTTAAACATCCTTTGTAAAAGAAATCATAAAAACTTTTCTTTGAGCACAGCTCTCCTTGCAATGGGGCCTAGCATTGTTAGGATGTGACCCTGTGGAATAAGACCATCTCTAGCTGTGCTACCTACTTTGCCCAGCTCAGGTGGCTGTGGAGGGAGAGCACAGAGGACCCCAGTGATGATATGGCCATGCATCCAACTCCTGTGGCAATCGTGTTATGTCATGTCGATGGCAAGTTTTTCCCACCTCTGTGTTTGCAAATTCACGTAGAATCCCTGTTCAAAGCATCAAATACAGGCAGACACCTCATCTCATTTATTCCACTGGGTCTCTTTACATGCTTCAAGCATGCATTTAAGTGCCTTGCTAAACTCATGCTATGGGACTCATGTAAATGCCATACTTGAAAGAAAATGGCATAAAAGAAAGCGGGCCCTTTTAATGTTCTGCAAAAAGTGTCAGAGAAATGATCAGGGGAGGTCATCAAGCTGATAAAAGGGAAGAACAAACCAACAAATTTGGCTACAAAATACAATCGCTTGATAAAGAGGCTCCCAAAGCCCTTCCAACAGAGTCTATCAAAAGGATGCAATAGAAAGAGAAACCTTTCCAAGTGCAGGGCTTGGTCTCTGTGATCAGCACACACATTATCATTCATTACTCTGCTCAGTTAAAACAAACACCATGCTCTCATGTTTTAAGATCTTCTTTAAGCAAAAGTATATCATTTGCCAAGCAACCACACATAGGCTTCAAAATGAATTAGTGGTACACATATGCTAAGATCAAGAACTACACTTGCTGCCATTGAATGTCTCCATTTCTGAACTTGCGTGTACATGTCAGTGCCAAAGTGGGGTTTTTTCCAGATGGAGTATTTCTCCTTGCCTTTTTTTTCCCTCCTAAATTATGACAGAAGAAGAACTTTAAAGTCACACACTGAAATAAACATCACATTTCTCCTCAGAGCTGAGAGATCTTGCAGTTCTCCTAACAGGACCTTTAGAGCATTTCTGAGATGGTGAATTTATACAGTTAATGACAAAAACTAAGCGCCATACGTTTTATCCATTGTAACTTTAAGAGATACTTTATTTCAAAACAACTAAAATGAAGCTGTCATCAAAAAGTCGACCCTTTGTCAGAAAAGACTGATATTAAATGCCAGAAAGCAAGCCAAGGGTAAAGCACAGAAAGCAGGACTGATCGGCTCCAATTCCTGCTCTGAGGCAGCATCAGACATATCCAAACCATTTCTGACAGACACCCAGACACCCACCCCTGGCTGGTGGATACTCTGCAGCTCCTCAGGCAATCTGCTCAAGTGCTTCTCTATCTTCACTGACAGAAAGGGGATCCCTTATGGCATATTAAGGCTGTCAATCCTTGCCCTTTTCACAGTAGCCATGAAAAGCACTGCACAGCCCTCGGACTCACGCGTGCCTTTAGATGCCTACATCTCCCTTCCACCTTATAGAATGAATCCCCTCATTTCCTCCCAGCTTTCCTGGCACAGACCATGCTATCTCCATCTGCAGTCATTGTCATTCCTCTGCCCTGGACTTGCACATGATTTCATATTCACAGACCATACGTGCTGGGATTTTCTCAATTACCATGGAGGAATCATTTGAACTGAAGACCCCTGGCGACCCCCCAGGCTTGCTAAACCTTTGTTTCTGTTGCAGTAGGAACAGGGAATTTTGATTTATTCTTCTTTCAACTTCTTACTCATAAAAGTGTGCTTGCTCCCCTCACCTCCCAGGTGCTTAAGCGAAGGCTGACAAAGCTCACCACTCACCAAACATTGAGAGCAGTCCACAGGCAAACCAGACAACCAGGGAGAAACCCACGCTGCCGGAGTTTTTCAGTACTCCTTTTGGGGAGATGAAGATGCCACTGCCAACCATACTGCCAATAAGGAGTGAGAAAGCCCGCAGCAAAGTTATCTTTTTCCTCAGAAAGACAGCCCCGTCTTCTTTCTTGTCTTTCCCCATAGCTATCTTCTAATCCCAGGGGAAAGTCTCACATTCAGGAGCTACGGTCTCCCAGGTGTCCTCAAGGTTCACCTGTAAGACGAGGAAAGAGTTAGGGATTCAGGGGTCTTCCTTTCTGGACAAGATTTTTGCAGAAACCTGTGAATTTCTGTTGAAGGTGTTCTCCTTAGCTGCTGGGTGTACCATCCAAACTGCAGGTACATGTAAAACACTCAGCATCATCTCTCACATCAGTATAGGTCCTGAGAGGGACCGTGTTTCTCTTCTGCCAAGGATCTCAGAGCATTACAAGCTGCATGCCACAATTCAGGGAACAATTTCCAAATTCATCTTTGATGCCCAGACTGGAACTGGCCAGGATAGGGTTAATTTAATGGGACCTCATTTGGGGGAACGTTGATATCAGCACGCTGGCAGAAAGCAGATTTCAAGTTGCAAACCTAATAATCAAGACCTTGAGGATCTCTGAAGTTAAAAAAAAAATAATTGTTTGTTTTTAAGGAGCAAAGACCTCTGTTATTTGGGGTACACAGATGATTTAAGCTTTTTTAAGCTCCTATCCATCCTTGTTGAATGTACAAACCCTGATTTGCTCACAAAGGCTTCATTTGATCAATGTTTCTTAACATATTGTCCAGCCTTTTTGCTACCAGAGTATTGAAGTACTGTTTATAATCGTAAGACAGAGCATAGTCATTAATATCAGACATACCATTTCTTATTAATATAAAAACTTTCTTGGTAATAACAGCAGGAGTAAAGTTTTTCCTAGAAAAGAGGGAACTTTAGACACTCCTGGGATCACACAAGTTAACCTAGATCCAGTTCTCTCGTGCTGCAGTAGCCTCCTGCCTCACCATCTTGTCTCTCTAGTCTCTCTCTGTCCTAGGCTGGCACCTTCACCAAGAAATTCACCTTCTGCTTAGGTAGATAAGACAAATTCACACCAGTTACTACAGCCTAATCTGCTGTAGCAAACCTGTTTGTCTTTTTCCTAACTACAACTGTTCATTAACCCTGGAAGAACAAACCAAGACAGGTCCAGAGTAGATAATTTAGCTCCTGTCCCCTCTCCTGCCACACATCCCCTCCAATGTTCACACACTCGGCTTTAGTGGGTTTTTTTTTCATTATTCCAAGGGATTAAATTGCAGGTATAGTAAATATTTGCCCCAGCACCACAGCTGTACACTATTGCAAAGTTACATTGTATGTGAGACCATAGATTATCGATTTCTTAAATTATTTAGTAATTGCAGTGCTGTGTCTAAGAGCCGGCAGTAGACACCTATAGAAGCAGATAGAGGCAGCCAGAAACTTTCTTGATAGTCTGTATTTTCTATACCTAGATATAAATCTCCCCATAACTGTAAGGGGAAAATACCTCTTTGTATGCCCTGCACAAACTCAATATAACTAAGAGCTTCTGTCTCCCATCCATGGCTATTTTCCCACCTGGAAACTGTCAGGAAGAAGTGAGGGTTATCACTTTCTCCACACACATATGAACAGCACATGCAGAAAGCCCTCTATCCTGCCAGCAGTGTTAGCTGGTTTCCCCAAGATCATGCCAAGCCTGCACAAGCATCTTCTCAATCAAACCAGCCAAGTTTAGTTATTAAACCTCTAATGAGTCCCGGAGGACTCCTTAAGGCTCAGATGGGTCACATCAGCTTTGTGTGGTCCCACAGAACCGCTCCTCAGAGTCCCAAAACCTCACAGGGCTGCTGGAGACAGCAGCTCCAGAGGGGTAGGGAAAGAGCCCCAGGAGCTTCCCGAGTCATCAGCAGCAGTTGCTTCAGACGCTAATTAATTAGCTCACGTGAAATACTGATGTTGTCTGGTATTTTACTGATATCAGCTGGTATTTCTCAGCCGAAAGGAGAACCACAGATCATTCATTTGCAATGGTGAAACACAGAGGGCTCACCGTATTGAAATCAAACTGAAGAAAGATATTGTTCACAGCTATGTCTAAAATGCTGTTGGGAGATAATTAAAAGGGCACTTATCTGTTTGGATGGGTTTTAAACACAGCAGGTGCATTTACAATCCATCAGACTCCCATTTCTTGCTGGGATCCCGAAGCAGCAAAAGACAGTGTCTCTTTGCAGGCTCTGAAATTACACAAAAAGGGGGGAGGAACAAAAAAAAAAAAAAAAAAAGAGAGAGAGAGAGATCAAATCAAATTTACAGACCAGGTTAATGATCCAAAGCAAATACCAAACTCCATACTTCTGTCCACATGATTTTTTTTTTTTTTTATACTACTGCCATGCAAAAGTGTTTGGAGATAAAACAGCCCAGTCCAGTAAATTTTAGGAAAAAAAAATTCTGTCAGGTTTTGTTCCAGAAGTTGTTGAAGGAGGGGAGGGGAATAGGAAGGGGGGAAAGAAAGAGTAACAGAGAGCTATTGAAACACTTCAAAGAGACACCTAGCAGAGCCCACTGCCTGGCAAGATCATTCCTGCCTGCTCTACTTTCCAGCTACATTCCAGCACCAGGCACATTAAAATGCAGAGATGTTAATCCTTGTGGCAATGCTTAAGAATATTCACAATGTGCTTAGCACAAAAGAAACATACAAAGCTGCTTTTTGTTCACCCTTTTGACTTAAAGGATAGGTTCAAATCCTTTTTCGTTCCAAAATGTGGTACCTTTGCACGAGATCGTCAGCCATCGGGACTTGAAGAAATCAAACGCATTTCACGACTTTTCACACCTGCTGGATCTTTACCCCCATGTTTTTCCTCTTTACTGATTTATTTTCTTTAAATTTATTTTATTTTCAGCTGTTAATCTTACCTCACAGGCACTGCAGCACAGATGAAGATGAAGGAGACAAGCGTAAAGGGAAAATCATATATGTTACTTGTAGTGGTGTCTAGAGGCCCCAGCTGAGAGCAGGACCCATCATGAACAGCACATAGGCAGAGTAGATGTTGTTCTGCTGAAAAGCTAGCAATATAAAAAGCAAGTTGGAATAAGCAGAGGAGGGAAAAAGCATCATTCTCAGCTGGGGAGCTGAGACCTAGAGCAACTAGTGACCTTCCTCCTACTATCACGCAAGAAGCGGGTGGCATCCCTGGGAAACAGATCATACCTCCAGCGTCCCCGTTCAATGACTTCCCAAAAAAAAAAACCCAACCCAGCTACTAGGGAATACTCCTAACTATTTACAGCTGTATTCTCTTTGCGTGGGCCCCAGTCAATACCATACAGCCAAGAACAGATTAACCCCTTCCTTTTCACGCTGCGAAATATGCAGACATCAAACCGTTCTCTGCAATCCCACTATTATTATTTTCTTTTGGTGCCAAAAATGTCACTCCAATTCAATGTGCACCAAAAGGCACAGGATCTAACTAAATAAAATCAGCAGTGAATGGGAGCTTTTTTATTCATGCATGAAAGTAGCATAAATAAGTTTTAATGAGACTGGTGGTGGTCTTTTCTGGGAACTTGATCAGAAAACTCTATTTAGGCAACCTGAGAGATGTTTGTTTATAGACCAACAAGAACACACGAAGCAGGCTGAAAGGACAAGACAAGCAGCTCAGTTTCTTTTCAGCTTTCTACAGCTGGTTTACCACCCTGGATAAGAAACCAAAACGGACAGTAGTTAATAAATCAGACTCAGGCTTGCAGACCGAGATGTAGTAATAAATACAGCGTGATTGACTTGTAAGAATAATTCTCATTGTCTCCTCTTTCTACAGAGTTTCACAAATTTAGTCTCGTGAGGTGTCTATCAAAAGACTGCCATTTCCCAACATTTCTTTCTTATTGAAAATATATATATTTTTTTAGCCTTGACAGCAAAATTGTTCTTGGCTCAAGTTGCACCACTTTTATCATCTCATTTAGGTATTTCCAGTTGTCCTTTGGACAAGAGTGACTTTTTCCGGAAAACAGACTGCTGATGTGGTGAGTCTGGATCTCTTGATGTGATGATGACCTTTTAATTGAGAACCTAAGTGTTGAATCCACACTTTAGTCCAATTTCTAGCCAACGAGCCAAACTGACTCTGGTTTTCAAGCAGCAGAATTCCTGTTGCTTTTATAGTTCCTTCCTACCAGGATTTATACCCTACACCAAGTTCAAAATTCTTCATTATAACCAGTCTGCCAAAGCAGCCATTACAAGTGGAGATGTTTTAATAATAGTAACACTGATTCATTTTCACAAGATGTACAGATCATATGATGTCATCTCACTTTTCTAAGCATATGACTGTAACTCTTCATCCATCTTCCACAAGATGCTCACACTTCTGTGCATCCAGAACTGATTTTTCCATTAATGTTGTGCAGGAACGTTGTCTCTTTCATGAGCATTTCTTCCTTTCACCTTGCCAGCAACACACAAAACACAGCTATGGGAGACACACACACCTGATCAAAATAGACTAAACTCTTCTTCTACAGCACCAGCTGTTACAGACTATCAGGAAGCTGCACCAGTATCCCCGTGAAATGAACTAACACAATTCCCCTTTCTTACAAGCAGGAGAAAAGAATACCCCAGGCAGTTGCTCACTGCCCATCGGACCCAAAAAAGCAGCACCCAGAGGACCAGGCACTGGTGCACGTAAGTCCTAGGAAAAAACCCAACCACTTTACAAGGAGACTGTCTCTCATAGTAGTGCTTCCTGAGGACAACATCTTGTCTTGTGGGGCACAGTGTAGGGATCAGTCTGTAGAGCTTTGTTCTGTGGATGGCTCTCCAAGTAGCAAGCTGTTTTCACTCTCCAGATGAGACCTCTTCCCTAGAACAAGACAATTTGTCCTATTTGAAACTGTTTTCTTAGCTGTGTAAGACAGAACACAAACAAAATTAAATCTAAACATTTCTAGCAGAAGAGACCCAACAGAGAAGTCTAACAATGTAGCAAAGTACATCCAACATTTCCCCAAATGAGAATTTTTCTTAACCATTTCAAATTAAAATAAAATAACAACATCCCCCCTCTTCCCAGTGATTTGTCATGCTGCATCAAGTGCTGTGGTCTGAGGGTTAGTCTGCCTTTGATGTGGAGCTGGGCAGTGCCAGTGCTCTTGCAGGAGAAAATCCTCCATGAACAAGGTCTTTGGTTTACCCCTTGCCCTGCCTGAGAGTTATAAAAGATACTGCTTCCTAGCCACCGCTTGGTGATTTGCCAAAAACAAGTTTAACAGTTTCAGGCTGTCCCCTGAGGAACACGTGATGGGAGTTCCCATCATAGTGTAGTGGGTGCTAAACTGCCACCCATCCCTTTGGCTCTCTGTGGAGCTGCTTCAGTGGAGGGGCTTTATCAAAGCAAATATCCCTATCACTGTTAGGCCAACGGCATCTTCATCCAGAACCATCTGGTGCTTTTGAGCATCAGACTAATCCCAAAATCTTCCCAGAAATGTTCTGCAAGAACAAGAAATGTTTTCTGAATGAGGAAATGCCAAAATGGCCATGCTCATCACCATCTTTCCTCACAAAAGTTCCCTACTAGTTCAAGCTGGTTTACCCTGCTACGGAGACAGCTCTCTCCAGGTGAAACTCTTTCTCTACAGAGAAGAATCCCTTCTCTGCTTCTTTTCTTGTCAGGTGTTGTCAGATGGTGGGCCCCATCTGATGGGGGTTCCTGATCTTCCCTCCCCTGCTTTAACCATTTGGAACTGAATCCTTCCAGAGCTGACTGTAGTAATAAAACTCCTCTTTCCATATCCCCTCATACGTTACACTAGTTTCCCCCTTAATCTCACTGCAGCGTTGCTGATTTATCACCCCAGGATTCCATCTCCCCTCAGTCCCAATCAGAGTGCCTGATTTTGCTCCTTCTCTTCCAGTCTTCAGGGAAGTCAAAAGAAAATTTAAACATTAAAAAAACCCACAACCCATCACACCTGCGTTAGACACTCTGTTGCTACTCACTGTCTACACAGCTGTCTAACTTATAATTAATCCTCTGTGTTTTGTGTTAAATCACCCACTCCAGTACCTGACCCTCATACAGCCCAAACTCTGCCTTAAAAGTACCTCAGGGTGGGAGGACTCTCTGTCCTTTTGGCCTCTGCTCAGCTGTTACTCATTTATTAAAATATAAGCCAAATATACAATTATGATGGAGAGAACACATTTCTTTGTTAACCCTTTCTGGCTGTTATCCAGAATTTCTCAGGCTATGGGGATATATATTTTACTACACACAGTTCAGATTAATTGCTTACCATTCTCCATGCCTCTGATGGAAGGAAGGGGGAGAAGGAAGGTTTTCTCCGACCAGAACCACTACCTCATCTCCCATGAGACAATATAGGAATGCACGCCAGGTTTTCTGGTGGCGTGTCTCAGGTAACAGCAAGCAGTGCTTTGTAAGAAGAGAGCAAATCCTCTGGTCGGAAGGAAAATAGGACTTACGCTCAGCCCAGCCTGAGCATACAGGGCCTCTCTAGTCCACCCTGGGTATAAGCTGTGCTGGAAGCTGACAGATAATGGTCTTGATGGGGCATAGTAGTGGGAGAAGATTTGATGAAGGGTGGCAGTTATCAGAGGGAAGGGAAGTGTGTTCCATGTTGGGAACAGCTTGAGCAGAGCTTTAAACCCTGGTCTGAAGAGAGTACCTTCAGTTGGGCACACAAATTCCTCAAAGGTCTTGTTTTGTGCCTGCACTGAAGCAGAAACAGATGATTACATCTCATGGTTTTGAAGAGGTGAGGGAACGAACATCTAGCACTGAACATCTCAAGCCCTGGATTCCAAGCCCTCACTAGCTGCACCCTGTTTTACCTGCAGCAGAAGCTGAAGTGCAAAGACAGAGCAGAAATACACACAGAAGGGTCATTAGGTTCCTGATCACAAGGGAAGAGTCTTATTCCATTAAATGTATGTGTAGAGCTTGCTGTGGAGTGACACTTGGCAACATGTCATCCCAGGGATGAGTGTGCAGCCAGCTTTCCCAGAGCCTGAAGGATGGCACCAGAAGCTAACCAAAAACCAATTCACATGTTTTTTTCAGGTAACATACAGGCCACCTCCCATTTTTACTCTTATTTAGTGAGAATCAGATTCTAGGAACAAACTTGTCAACAAAACCAGATCAACGCGTGCACTGGGAAGGTTAAGTCAACACAAGGGCGTGTTTATTCAACTTTAATGCAAGTACAGTCACAGACTTATCTGCTGGGACAGGCTTCTGGGTGCCTCTGGTCCTGCCTCCCATAAGAAGAAAGACTCTTGCCAACATTAGCGCGGATCATCCATGGCTTTGTCCAGCTGATTCTTTAAACCTCTCAAGGTCGGGAAGTCCCTAACCTCACCAGATAACCTGTTCCAGTGCTGCACCACCCTCCTGGGGAGAAGCTTCTCCCAGTAGCCACCCTGGATGTCCCAAGCCACCACTTAAAGCTGTCATCCATTGCCATATCATCTACTGCTCCTGAGATGTGCAGAAACTCAACCTCATGTCTCCCTGCACAGATCAGCTTGTATTTGCCTTTTTTGATGGTCCTTGCCACCCTTCCCCCTCCAGCAACCTGGGCTCCACCAGCCCCCAGAGATTCATTTCAGGTTTCCATGGGGTCAGTGGTCTCAACACAGCTGTGGGCTGTGATGGCTTAAGCACAGATAGCTACAGACAAGTGAAAGGCACCAAGTGAATATTCCCCTCCAATGTGGAAGCTCCAGCATGTCTCCGATGTCCCCTGAGTCCCACATCCAAATGACTGCCAGCCTTAGCAACTCTATTTTTGGCTCTCCTCCCCCCCACCACCCCTCCCCCCCCGCCTTTTATCTCTCATTTTTCCATCCTGGACTTTGAACCTCCCTATGATCTCCTCTTGTCCGCATGATTGCGTCATTCGTGGCAGGTAAGGTTAGCATGAATAGAAGGAAATACAAACAGCACTTCACACAGCATGCCCGCAGCTGGGAGAACCTGCAGCCAGCAGAGGTTACAGACCCCAGTCAGGTCTAATAAAGACCTGCCTCACTGGAGGGGCACGAACTACAATTGTGATTATTCATGTTGAAATAGAGGTCACTGCGTCTCCTGCTTCAGAGGCAAATCTGAGCACTGCGGGGCATCTCAGAAGGAGGTTTCCTTTGTGCACAGCACTGAGGACTGGGCCAGGGCAGCCCAGCAAGGCTCTGCTGCAGGTCACTCAAAGGAAGAAACAACATTTGCTTTTTTTATCTTGTTGCTGTGGCTCAGCATGGACACAGAATACACGTGGAGAGAGGAAAGGAGGACCCTCCCTTGCTGGATGGGGCTGTAGCCACATGAGGCACTGGGATTTGGGGTCACTGTGGCCAGCACCAAGGAGCTACCATCCTGAACACAGAAGACCTGAACTCAGCTGCTCTCCTGGGTGTCTTAAAACAGTACCAGCCAGAATACCACTAGTCCCCATCATCTGTACATGGCTGTGTCGGGGGTCCTTGCCATGCCAGCACCAGCAATGCAAACCTCTGCTTGTTTCTAAACCCAGCAGACTTGCCATGTAAGACAAGGAGAAAAGGGGGACTGTGCAGGGCAACCACCACTCACCTGGCAAGATAAGGAGGCTGTTTACCTGAGAAAGATCCCTGCGCCAGCAGGGACTGCAGCACTATCAGCAGTGCTGTCTGCCTTATAGGATCCTCTCTGTGGATCAAGTGGTTTGTGAGAGGTACGAGCAAGAACACTGCAAAATTCAGGACATCTGTACAAATTCCAGACTGATGCAGCTGCTCAAATATAGTTATGAAAAATATTAGCAATTGAATTGGGAAGACATTGCAAAAGAGCTAAGGAGAAAGAAAATAAACTAGCATGCTGTGATTGATGTAAGCATGTAACAGTCTCCACATGTCACTGGGATCAGCACAATCTGCACCAGCTGAGGCACTGCTTCCAAAGATGGAAAAACACTTCCAAGGGCAGCAACTGCAGCCAGGACCAAGCCTTTGTTCCCTGTCACAGTACTGGTGAGCCCCATGGGCCTCTCTTGTCATGCAAAGATGGGTTTTCAGGGGCACAAGGCCCCTGACCACAGTTTGGGCTTCTGTGTTTGTCAAAGCTTGGAACCCAAGCATGATCAGCCAGGATGAGTAACTCAATGTCAGGAATACCCCTCATCTCTGCTCAGAATTAGACCTCTGGGCCACCAAGAGTGATTGCTTTTAACTAATGGTGATGCTGAGCATCCTTAGACCTCACCACAACCAGCACAAGCTGCCAGACCCTCCAGCCATTTTCCACACAGGCACAGCCCCTGCTTACAGCTGACCTGGCCCATTGGTGCTGAGCCCTGGAGAGGCATTGAGACAAACCAAAGAGGGAACTGATGATCAGTGCTGCTCACTGGACTTGCCCATCATGGCCAAGGCTGTCAAACAGCCACCCTCTCCTTTCCTGATGTCATTTCGACTGCCACCTGCCAAGCATCCTAACACAACTTTGGTGCAAAAAGGTGGGAAAAAGTTTGTATTCCAGATCAAATGGTGTATGTGATTTGGGTGCAGATCAATGGGCCATACGTTGACAACCATGCGAACATGTAAAACACACCTAGCCTCTTGCTCTACTTCTATGAAGCACATCCAGAAAGTGGATGCAACATATCCTGCATATCAACAGAGAGAAGACAGTAGGAGCAGTTATTAAGAGATCATCCCAGATGCATTTAACTGTTTCTACTTCACATGTAGCCACTCAGCAGCAGGTACAGAGGATACCAGGCCACTGCATTCAGGCAATTCCTGTAATTATCTCATCCCTCCCCAGCCAACTACTGCTAGTTTAGATGAAGGAAAAGGTTTATTGTGTTCTTTTCCCTTCTCCTCCCCTTTATTCTTGTTTGATCCTGGGAAATCTAATTTAAAAAGGCACTAGTAGAATGCTACAGATGTGCAGTCAATGAAGAAACAAGAACCAATTTTGGTCCCAAGACACAGGAAAGCCAATACGAGTCTCTCCACAGGTTTTCAGCAGGTTTTGGGTTAGACCTTCAGAGCAAAGAAGGAAAGAACAACACAAACCCTTGCACTTTGTTCATGCCTTCAAGTAGTGAGGAGCTCGGGACACTCGAGGTGAAGCCTTCAGGGGCTGTCCCGTCCTCAGCAAGCCGCACGCCATGCGGCAGACAGGGTGAGCTGGCAGGCACACCCAGCACTGGATGTTCCCACCCAAGCAGGATGCCTGCAGATGGTTTTTCCAGGAGGGCTTGGAGGCAGCTCGGGGATTTTGCTGCTGAATCAGGCATTCTGCGGCGCAGAGACCTCACCGCTGGCGCTGAGCCCTGCAGCTGCACAACGCCTGGCACGCGCCGACGGGGCTGCGGAGCCAACACGGACAAGCTTGGGGCGACACGGGCTCACTGCGGCCGCTCTCTCGCTTCCAGCTGATGGCATCACTGGAGACTTCTGTCCTCTCAGCAGGAAAAGCTGAAAAATAGGCACCAGAGGACAAACCGCAGGAAACGTGTCCCTATCTGGGAGAGAAAGGACTTGTACAGCACGCGCCAAAGACACTGGAGTACAGAGGAGGCGTGTAGATTTGGCATTTGAGTGCAAACAGTATGTCCCCGTCGCTGGCCTTCCGAGGCATAAGTATTTAGGTTATTGGTATAAGGGTACATGTCCCAGAACATGCAATTGTCTGTCTCTTCTGTAAACTCTTCAAATGTAGTATGTCTCAGTCTTTTCTCCCAGACTGCTTCTACCTGCAGGGAAAGATGGCCTTGGCCTTGTAAAGACTTCATTTTCAGCTGCCACCAACTATTTATCTCTGCCAAGCAAGCAAACAGGGCCATTTTACTCCCTGCTTTGCTGTAGGTTCATCAGAGAAAGAACTTGTTGAGCATGAGGATAGCATGGACATTGACCAAGCTCTGTGCATGAAACAGTGATACAAATATGTACGTTCTCCTTCCTTATTTCACTTGGATGCCAGATGTCTTACACAGATCTTGGGGCAAGCACAGATACAATGGCCCCCCAAGTTTTGATATCTTCTGAAAAACCCAGAGGCTGTATCTGCCAGCTTGTTTCTCTAATGCCTGGCCACAGAAGCACGTGGAAAGGGCAGGATCTGTGCAGCCTTGTAGCAGTACTTTCATTTGCTTTGTTTACAGTGCATCTCCTCTCTTTTGGCAACTAGAAGTGGTGGGCAGTTAAAGGCACTTCTGAGTGCAACACAGTGCAAGTGCCTCACTCCAGCTGGCAAGAGCAGGAGAGACAAAAATAAAAGCAGCAGCTCTGGAAAGGGAAGCAAGAGGGGCAAAGACAGGGGAATGGGAGATTAAAACATCAGATTGAAAAGGAAAAATAAATCCCTGGTGAGGAATATAACTGGGGGAGTAGAGAAGGAACAGATTGCAGCTCAGTAATGAGGCAGACGTCATTTTCTTTGTGATCTGCAAATTCATTTTGGGCTTTCTGACAGAAAAAGGCCCCATGCTATCCAGAAATCTGCTTGGTACATGACCTCCCTCCCTCTGCCCTCCACGACAATAGCTGCTGGAGCAGGCAGGTCTGGCAGCACAGACCTGCAGGCAGGTCAGCCTGCTCTTGTCTCTGAGCCCTTGCAGCACCCTGGGGAGAAGGCAGACAGGACATCAGCAAGGCCATACCTTTGTGGAGCCTGCTAAGCTGCAATGCTCCAAGTTGCATACGCCTGTCAATATGGGCGGGATGCTCTGCTTGGGCCACAAAACCAAGGTGACAGACAGGCTCAACATCACAGGCAGTGCCCCAGACAAGAGGGGCTGTCTAGGACCATTAAAGAATGGCTGAGGGCATCTGGCAAAACACTGTCTTGCTGCAAGGGTCCTTGGAGTATTAAGATCATAGCTCCTCTGGCAGGCAGGCAGGAAGGCTGCATGGTTTTGGTCTGTGAGAGCTGCAGATGGCAAGGCAGAGCATTTCAGGATATGACACCCTTGAAGTGGGGACGCTGCTACCAGCCACGGAGACTAGTGTTCTGGCACTGACAAGGCATTCTTGCAAAACTCTTTCAGGGAAGGAGAGGGAGGAAAGACAGCAAGCCGCAGATCCTCAGATCTAGCTCCCACCCCTCAGTTCCCTGTATTTCATTAGGCAAATAATAGCTCAGGGTCAATAGCATCAACCTCTTTCCTGGAAATGAAATAACCACAGCCAACTATCATGCTGCCAAGCTGGGGACCCAGGGATACAGGCAGAGGCCCCTGCTCTGCAGTCAGCTGCTTTTGGTGTCTCTAGCACACCATTACTTCCATGACACTAGGCAATAGCACGTCTCTCCTCTGCTGTGGTTTGGGGAACATAAGTGTCTGAAAGATGGGGCAAGAGCTCCCACCCACATGCTTGGTTTCCTCATGAAGCCTTGGCAGAAGTACTTAGGAAAAAATGGGCAGAGGGGCCCATTTATTTTCTTTCCTATGGGATAAAGAGATTACAGTTCTCAAGAGTTATCAGACAAATACTTTAGTATTAAAACAGAAGACCAAAGATAAAATCAGCATATTCAATAGTTCTGTGGGCACAGCACACCTGATGGCCCACACAGAGTTGAGCTCTACGAAGATACAAATGATCGCTAACGTTCACTGGGAGATATCCTCTCTCCTACCATTTGTAGGGATGTAGAGCACAGAGAGACAAAGCGCCCCATGCAGTATTTGTT
This sequence comes from Ceryle rudis, assembly GCA_033439905.1. NCBI lineage: Eukaryota > Metazoa > Chordata > Aves > Coraciiformes > Cerylidae > Ceryle > Ceryle rudis. The sequence continues at coordinate 59,311 of JAAGNO010010320.1, forward strand.
ACAACAAGATGCAAAGGCTTGGTTTGCTTGGAGCAAGTCACATAGATGTTGGCAGCCCAGAAGCTGGGGACTGTCACCTCTCTGCTTCACACTAACGTGTGTATTGCTGCCCCATGTGCAGTCAGCAGCAATCCCAGACCCAGGAACTCTACGAAGAAAAGCTGATGAGAGGAGGCCTGGCTAAAAGAGGAATTCATCAAGTGACGGATCAGCCCTTCAAGACCTATCCTTTTCATCAGTTGACATAGGCTTTCCTCTACCTGTCCACAAACTTAGCTCACAGACAAACACATCACCGGAGCTTACTTTTACTAGGGAAACACAGCAAACAGCACAGTGCCAGCACATGTAGATAACTCCCACATGGAACCATTGTTACCACTGTGCTTGCAAAAGTCATGAATATATTTACATCCTCCTTGGTTGCATATCCATTTAGGTGTTATCACCAGTTTTTCAGGGACCATCACGCTTAGTTCTTGTATTTTCCTCTGCTACAAAAGTTTTCATCATGCATTTGACTCAAGCTCACTGACTCTTTACAAGCCATCTCTGCTCTTTTATTTGAGGACGTTTTCTTACAGAGAGAATATGTTTCTGGCTGGTGCTGACATTGCACATATTGTTAAGAAAAGCCTGCCTGTAAGCCTGCAAGGTCAGTATATTTCTGAAGCACCACAACAAAAGGGCAGACGCCATTTTAAATGGATCTCAGATCATCAGTCACTAAGGTACTCTGCTTTATCAGTTTTGCACACAAAGCACCGAGTATCAGCCCTTGAGCTTTGTCAAAGCAATGTTCCTGCCTTGTACAAAGAGATGCTTCAAAAGGCATCTTTATCCCAATTTACTTAAAAACAAGACCAAAACCAAAACCACACCAAAATGCAAATCCCCATGAGCTGATTTTTCCAGGGAGATTCCTTACCTCTAACACTGCTGATAGAAAGTCAATATTTAACCAAACAGATGCCACAGAGATACACTTCAGTTTCTGGAAATAAACATGAAGGCCATACTGAACATACCCACAAATCCCCCACATGACACAAACTTACTGCAGGGCCCTGAAGCCAGCTGTGATATGGATCTCAGCTCTCTGGATTTATCTGCAGACTGGTGAGGAAACATGGGGCAGAATAATCTAATTAGTTGCAGTCTTGAAAAGCTGTATTCATTTCAGGTTCTACATAAATGTTCTTCCAAAAGACACTGCAAACTCCAGTGGACAAGTGCAACATCAACTTTCTCAAATTACTCTGTCAGGAAAATAAACTGCAGGGAAGTTTTTCTTAAGTTAAAGTAGCAATAAAAAGCCTTCATTGGTAACAATTCGTCAGCCCAGCTGAACAACATGTGGATTTCTAGAGTGGTTGAAGAATGACCTATGTGGATTTCATTGGGATCCATCTTTTTTCTTCTCTTCCTTTCACTTTCCCCCAATCTCTTCATTTTAGTGGCAGACGTATTGCAAGATGAGTCCCAGAAAAGGGACATTTGAAGTTTTAATTCTCTGTGACACTGAAGTAAAACCTAAAAATAAACACAGACTCACACAAGAGATCACATTGGATTCTCACCTGTCCTTCCTCAAAGAAGGAATGACTAAAAATTGATGAACAGGTTAAAACCCTTCTGAATGTTTGACTGCATGCACAAACGCTTACGGAGACAAGTGCACTCTTAGGCTATGTGAACTCTGGCAGTTAGGAAACTTACATCAGGGCACAGAAGCTGCAGGGAAGATCTAGCAACAAGAGAAAAGAAAAAGGTTACAAGCGATTACAGAAGGAAAACCAGCAGCAACGTGCATTTTCTATACCTTCATCCCTATGACTCCCCATGGGTATCTTCAACCACTGAGAGTAACATCCAGGACTGCAATGTTGTTTTTCCTTATCAACAGGACTAGTGAACATTTTCAAGCCTACCAAAGCAGCATAAACACCCAACAAATTGCAAGCCACACAAACTGTCACAAGTTGGAATTTCCACTTCCTTCCTCTCTCCCCCAGCCTTCTCCCAAAAAAGTTAAGGCAGTCAAAAAATATTTTGATTTTATTTTAAGGCATTGGCTGTTTTGCTGTAAGTCCAAGTTACCTTGAAATAAAAATAGAACTGTTTGCAGGTTTTTTTTTCCTCCTGAAGAAAAGCAGTATCAAAACCTAATCTCCGTTTACACACAACGTAGGTGCAAAGAATCTGCATTTTACCCACAGAAGAATGATGTTGTGGGAAAGATATTTCACACACATCTCCTGGGTTCATGGGAACTGGAGGTAAACTCAAGGACCAGCTGAAAGATGCAATAAAAATATTGGCTTTATTCTATGGTAGGATCATCCCTTTGACTGTGACCCTGTAATTTTAGCCATGGTTTCTCTGGGGTTCATCATGACTAACATCTCTTACTGTACATCCCTGACAGCAGAGGAAGTGCTGGCCTCCAAAGCGGTAACTGTGGTGAGTGCAGCTCTTTGTTTTTACCGGATATTTTCAGGGTAGCACAGAAAAAGCAATCACATCTGGGACCATCTCAAGGGGCCATTGGCAAAAATCCAGAGGCGCCATAGAAGAAGCAGCAGATTGTAGATTTTGATGCCTTGGGCAGGATGTCTGTTTCCACAATGGCTGGGGAAGGAAGGAATATAAAGGGAGATGGTCTGATAAGAACGTGGCCATGATAAAAAGACTGTTCAGTATTAATTTATTTTAGCAAGAAGAAAGGTGCCCACAGTCACTGGATTACAGTCTCTTGCCCCAGTGAAATGGGAACTGGTTAGTCTTGAGGCAATGTTAAATACTGGAATTTAAAACGAGTACAAAAATAGAGAGAGAACAAAACAGATGTGGCAGACAGTGGGTTCTTTGCATTCACCCTGGAGTTTTGCTGAAAGTTGTTAAAATAATTTCCTCAGCAATTCCAATACCGGTAGCTCTGTCCTGCTGTGTCCCGGACAGAGGAGTCTTAGCAGCTGCAAGGTAAACGTCTGTGCTGTCCGAAATCAAGCCTCTCTTCCACAATAAAAACTACCAGCCTTTTACTCACAAATTTGTTCTGCCACCCTTGGATAGCTGGGAACATTCACATTAGCAAGCAGAGTGGAGTTACTGACCCGCCTATAAAGAGCTTTAGGAAAACTTTAAAAAGCACTCTATCATGTGAACACTCCCCCCGTTCCAGATGCCAGCCGGTCTTTATACCGCCTCGGCTTACTTTTTTATCAAGGGAAAACCAGAGATTTTGAAAGTAAAGTTTGAGGTTGGGATTCCCTGTATAAAGGAGGTCATTTGTAGCATGATAGATCATGTTCTCTAAACTCTCAGCATCTGCCTGTGGCAAGTTGTTCCACCTGCACTCTGTTTTGGATCACTTTGCCTTTTCCACGTGTGGTTTGATTTTGTGCATTCCTATGTCAAACGCCAGCACTTACAGCTTTAAGGGGATGGCTGCCCTCACCAAGCTGCGCTTTGACTGAAGTTCCTTCTTCGGTGAAATTCTGACAAGCTTAGAGGCAGGACGTTAACGCTGCAGGCTGTATCGTGAGCTCCTCCTGGTGGTCATTAATATTGTATTAATCACTCCTGTGGTTGAGCTCAACAATAAACACACAGGTTTGGGACATTTTTCTCTTCTTCCATACTCAAGAAACACATTTTAAAATGGAAATAGAAAAAATAAACCGTATATTCTGAGAGTGACATAGAAGCTTTCATTCCTCAGTACTTGCAAGTGAGGCTAAAGGAAACGAACACCTCCTTACACCTTGACATGGATTTTTTTTTTTTTCCAATAAAAATCAAGAGTTTCACATTTTATTCCTAGCAGAAGAAATTATTTTGTTTGTTGAAGATTCCACTCTTTTGTATGACCCACAGCCAAATAAATGCGTCCTTCCTAACTATTTACTTCAGCTGAAGACAGCCTTCTCAATGAGGAATCTGCAGGGCAGGAAGAAGAAAAAAGGGAGGAGAGTTATCCATATAATTATTTGCGACTGGGATGGGATTGATAAAAGGGGAAATTTTATTCTACTCAGCATAAATAAAAATATCACAGAAAGCTAAATTATCATCAATCCTGGCTGTAGGTGTTAAGCAAAGCAGTTTGTTAGGCACTGCACAATTACCTAGCATCCAACAGCTGCTGTCCCAGACTGCAAAGACCAAGAACTAACAAGTAAGTGAAACAAAAGGTGGGGAAGAAAACAGTAAAAGAATTTTTGCAAAGACCATTACTAGCAGTGGTCTCCACTCTCCTTCTATCTGGCTGTTAGTATACAGTATTATGGCATTGCAGAATATCTTCTGATCTCTTTGGAAGAAGCAGCTATAGCAAGATATGAATATGTAAATAAATGAATTAATTTATATGGATTTACTAGCCAGGTAGCAGAAGCAAAATCTTGGTGTCAGATCTGCTTCTGCTCAGAGCCTTGCTGTCAAAAACTGACTTGACATACTTTTGATATTTCCAGAACAGGACATTAGACACCTTCCTTAAGGGTGGCCTAGTAGAAATCTTTGTTAACGCTGCCTGTTTTCAGTACATAGCCAAAATGCCTCGTGTCAGAACCCAGGATCTAGCATTAGGAAGGCTCATTTTAGAAATGTTCTGTTCAGGATATCCTTCTGAAAACTCAGCATGGAATTGTACAACAGCTGATCTACACAACACCAGAGAATCCATTTTTCCCCACTACCTTCAGCATCCCTTCCTTTTTTTCTCTGCTGCTTCTACATGATCACTGCTTCTTATTCAGCATAAGAAGTGCAGACCACGGCCTTCCAAAAACCTAGATTGCTCAGGTACTATCATGCAGAGAGAGAAGTGGATTACACCTGAGATCAGAGGCACAGCCTGCCCCTCTGTCAGGCTGCGTTATTGTGCAGACAATGCAGCCAATCCACACTTCTGGGAAAAGCATGGATTAAATGAGCTGCACACACATACACACAAACACGGATCTTGTCTTTTGCATACCTCTAATACACCTTATGAGCTAATAGTGATGCAGGTCCTGTGTTTGAAAGTGATGGGTCTCCAAGAAAGAAAAAGCTTGTTTTTCTAAATTTTACTGTTACAGCTTTTTAATTTCCCAGCTATTGATGTCATTGCTGATGATCTCGATGACGCTGATTTGAAAGGCCTTTGGACTGATGACTTTTACTGGCTATTCACAGGTATGGCAGCCTTTGGGCTGCATCATCAGTTAGCAGCTTAAGACATTGATACCGTTTGAGAGGACAGGAAAATCTGCTAGCAACAGTTGCATCCAAAATTTCAAAAATGTAGAAATGGGAGTGCCAGAGATGTCTTAACTTACATATGAGAATTACATCAGTGAAAAGGACAAAGTATTTCAATGCAGAAACACAGCAAAACATAGCCAAAAAAAAATGGAGAAAAAAAAATAGAGCTTCCTAAAATGCCCAGTAAGATTTGTAGCCTTCAGCTACATAAAGTCTATAGAAATAATCCAGTTAAGATTTTTCAGACTAACTTGGTTGCAACAGAATACAAGCATAAAAATAAGTAGTGAAATGAACTAAATTTAAAAAATAAAAATCTTAAAAATCCTCCAGCTCAAATCCTACGCAAAAATCAGCCAGAATCTGGATCCATTATAGTCCAGTCTTCCTGGCGGCTGATAAATAAATTTAAGCTGAGAATTCCAGCGATCTTAAGTAATTCTCAAAGAGAAGGTCACATGGCTTAGATGTTTAGTTTAGATGCTTTTATAGAAAGGAAATGTGTCTGTTCAGTCTCCTTCCTTCCTGTTACTGCAGTCACTGAAACATTTGACTATTTAGTGCTGCAGTGATAATATGGCTTTACAGGTGAAGCTGCTACATTTCTAGATGACTGGAACATCGGACAAAGCTACATTCCACTCAATTTCAGCCAAGTAACAACTGAGTAATGAAACAGCAAAATAACAATGGTTTAAAAAAAAAACTTTTCTAAAATTGCAGAAGTCAGAGGTTCACTTCGTATTATGCCAGTACTATATATTATGGAAGACTGATTTGGAATAGATTTAAATAATAGTTTTAAATACTCAAAAATCAAGCTGACCCCAAGGACTGCATTTGTATGAAAGTTCACACCACTCCAGGTATCACCTTTGTATATCTCCATATTATTTTCTGTCCTGTTTATCACAGGAACGTATTTAACATCTCCAAACCTGATGCATGGGCAAAGGACGGGGAGGCCGGTCATTCAGGGAAGCCTTCCCTCCCTGGAAGCAGTCCCCAGTGTCTGTGGCTGAGGATGGGAGCCTTCCTCTAAAATGACTCTGGTCAGACCCTAATCTGGCTACTGCTTCTCCCCTCACACAGAGGAAAGCAGTGATGCCCATCTTTTGTGGTCCCACTACTTTCATGCTCTTCACCAACATGGGCTGGCAGGATATGAACACAGAGGAAGCAAGAACAGCCCCACAGGGGCTAACATGTCAACCAGCAAAAATGCCTTTTGCAGGTGCCTCGGTGATGTGTGCAGGCTGCTGCTTCAGTGTCCTAAAGGGCACACATTTCTCTCCTGACTGGCCCATTACTCTGACCCTTGCTGACCCCTTCACTCATGAGGACACTCCAGAGGATCTCATCACATTAGCAAAACAAAAGGTTAAGATGTAGCAGCACAATCCAGAGCCTTCCCCTTAAATGAATTCCTGCAAGGGAGAAAGCAACTCCCAGTCAGCAGAGGATCACCTTGCCTCCTTCCCACAGTAGGCTGGACTGGAAGTCACCAAGACAACTTTCCTCCAGGAGAGCAATGGGCATTCTGAATCATCAGAAATCCTGATCAAGGACCCCAAAAGAGCAAACTGCACCATCACCTGAAAACCCTTAGAAGCACAGCTACATATGAAAAAGATATGTCACTATATCAACTGAAGCATCCATTCATATCTCATTAAAAAACAGTGTATGCACATTCAGCCCCTGAACTGGTAAGAAATTGAGGGTAGGACTGTAGCCAAGGTGTAGAAATCTAAGTAGATTCTTTCCTAGAAAAAAACCATGATACTACTAACCCGAAATTTCAGCCCTATTACTTGCAGCCCTATCTATCACCCAACAGTCCAAGTATTTAAGGTATTAAGCCCATTCAGTGTAACTCCTCCATGCAGGTGGAAGACATTACCTCATTTTACACATACGGTAGCCCTTCTATTCTCTACCACTATGTACATTTTGATTAGTCAACAAAACATCTTTTAAGATCTCAGGTTAGACTATAACCTGTGCTTTACTGCTTTGGCTAATTGACTGAAGTACAGGCTCCACAGACATTTAACAGATCAGAGATTTCTTTTTCTGTTGTTACCAGTTCCTTTTCAGTGAATCACACACAACAGCCTGGCACAAAATCATACTGTTTTTTCTTCAAGCAGCGAGTTGTAAAATTTAGTGAGTATTGACAACACTACTTTGTTGTAAATTAAAATGGGTAATAAAAGGATTAGTGAAAACATTCCTTTAGTCATAGTTATCGTAAAAATACTGATATTACTGGAGTTTGGTAGCTGACATTCTATATTGTTTAAAATTATTTGAAATTAGAGGCAATAGAAAACATGGGACAATAACCATATCCATGTGTTTATACATAACACCATACACTTGATCCTGTACTTGCCATGGTTGAAGACAGTTTGAGTACAATAAAAAAAAAAATATATAAATCCTCTGACCTGCTAAAGCACTTCTGACTTCGTCAATTTTGTAATCTTGTGAATGGTTCTCCTTTTGCAGTTGTTGTGGCTTTTTAAATGTATTGAACACATTAACCTCGGGGAATTCCGCCTTACCCCTACATCTCCTCCCAGACACTAGGTATATCATGCAATCAATCCATTCAAACATCATCATTTTCCTCCTCCGTTACTGAAGTGCTTTTTAAAATGTACTTTAAAAGAAGAAAGCTACTAATGGCAACATTACCGGAAACACTCTATAAGCTACCAGCTCATAGCAGTGGCCCTGTAATGCAAGTACATAAGCAAGGCAAGATTTGTGTGGAGAAGCATCATCTTACATCTGAACCAGGAGCACTAAACATTCCCTTTATCTACTACTCTCCAAATATGACAGTTGGTCTAATACATATCACTTCCCCTTTAAACCTCACTCATGTGGGATGTATAACATGGAATCTGTTTCCGCTTTCTGTGCAAACTGAACTCCTTCTTGAAGTGAAATCCACTCAATAGACAAAAATGGATCAACAGAAACAGTACCTAAAATGATTTCTTGTAGCCACAGAAGAGTTATGTTACACAATGTTTTTTCATTTTCCCAAAGCATCTCACGAATCCCTCCTCTCTGAGCTGCTGCAAAAGCCTGGGGAGAAAGAGATCATTCAGATGCCATGTCCCATTTAATGCTTGGTCTCCCTCCTAAGACTACGGCAATTCAGCATCACTTGTGCTGCTTAGCTTTATGACAGGCACAGCTGTCCAGCAGTCTTTGGAACACAATCAACTCATTTTGCAGTAGCATGATGCACAGCTCACAGATTTTTCTTCTTTCCCTTCCCAGCGGACCTGGACTGAATATGGATGGACTCGGAAGCAAAAGGGTTCCTCTCAATTAAAACCTTATCTGAGCCACCTGGTTCTGACATCACTTCTAGGACAGCAGGCACGGTAAATACACTCTCCGAATGCTCCCCTCCAATAGCCATAACTCGGCTGGAACACATATGTTAGCTGCCTCTTGGGGAGAGGCACTTGAACCACATGGGAAGCGTTCTGTTTAGTAACCATCATATAATGGAATTCAAAACAATGTCTACGAGTGCTGGTCAAGCACAGGAAACTCATTCCTGGGCCAGACCTATAAGTGATCTATTTAAACATCTTCCATAAAAAAGCAAAACCTCTGTAACTGGAAATCACCAGCTCAAGAATGAAGCACATGATAGAGCATCTTTTTCAAATTAACACTATCCTGAGAAAGCCGCCTAGTTAAAACACATTTCCACAGCCCAGATCCTATTTTGGGAGACCAAAGTAGCAGCTTCTCAAGTTCTGTGGGCTCTTAGCTTTACTGGGACAAAAAGAGATGCAAATCAGCTATGACTTACCACCGGGGTGTATGATTCAAGGGCAAATGTTTCTTCCAGATAAATATCACATTCCCCCAAGTGTGGGCAGAAACTTTACTCACACATTGCAGCAAATAAAACATTTCTTATGAGGAATAAACTTTATGGCAAAGCATCACAAACAAGCAGACTCTTTGTATACTGTTCTTTTAGTTGACTTATATGTTCCAAAGTAGAGTATTTTTTCCAAGACCAAAGCAAATACAGGAGAAGCAGTACAGATAAATAGATCTATTAAGCCAAACACAGCTCTTCAAAAAATTTGAGTACTTCTTCTAAAGACTGAATATAATTGGCTTCAGAGAAATCAGACCTTAGTCTAGACAAAGCAAACCGTCCTATTAAGCCAGCTGTTAGGTGGAATGCTATGAGCTCTGGCAATGACAGACTTCACTCACTGTCTTGATCACCAGCTATTTCCTCTGCAGGCAAAGACTTTAGTCATTGACCACTGTAGGAAAAAAAGGCATTTAAAATTCCCGGTTGTATCAGAATGAGTAACAGTAATATTCTGGCTTTACAGTTTCAGTCCTCATTAACTTTGGCTTGAGAGAGCCGACATCACTTACCAGCAGTAAAAGTGTAATTTCAAGGGCTCCCAGGAAAAATACTTCTACACAAAGAAAATAAATAAATAAATAAATGTTTCTACAGAAGTAAACACTTGGCATGACTGACTTCACCATATTCATTCTACTACTCAGGTTTCCATCACCAGTCCAAAGTTATATCTAAACAAAACAAACAAGAAAAGGATTGGTTGAATGTGTTAACCAGTAAGCCACCATGATAATAGCTTCACAACTTAAGCAGATCACAACAAACCCTCTAGGAAAGCTGAACACTACGTGTACACAGAACCAAGTTTGTAGGCACTTCACAAGGGGGTACTCTACCTCAAATGCAGGAGAATACTGTTATGAAAAGAAAAGAGAGAGAAAACCAAAACCAACAACTTTAGTTTTCAGATACCAAGAAGGGTATCTTGCCCATTCCCTGACTTCAGAAATTGAATTCCTTTGCCATATTTGGTAGCCTTGAAATCTTTAAAATCCATCTGTCCATTGGAAAACAACAATCCAATTAAATATTGCCCCATCCTCCTGAAACAGAAAAGCAGAAAACCAGGAACTCTGACTTCTAATGGGAAATATGGCTCCAAGCGCTGAAGACTATCCATGAGCATTTAAAGCAGCACTTAAGAGGTATTTCACAATTTTCCAGTGTATTATCCTACCTATTAGCCACAAAACAACAGTGTAGCTAGCAAAAACAAAAGGAACAATAGTAAAGGTGCTTATACAGGTCTTTTATATGGGTATGAAACTTGTATTTGTGGCCCACTGAGGTGCTCTCTTAAGTCTATCACTTTATTTTAAGACCAAAACATTAGTTCGAGCAGTGAGCTCAGTGTGACAAATCCTTATGAGTCGGTCTTATGGAAATGAGTAGGTTGTGGTGTTGTTCTTCAGTCACAGTGATCGAGACTTTTTCCAAATGTGTGGTTGCTCTGATAGAGAAACAGTTCTTCAGACCTTCGGCAAATCTTTGGCTAACCAGATTTAAAAGGGGTTTTAACGCAGTAATTGAAAAGATGTAAAGGCATGTCAAAATGCAGCAGGAACTGATTTCTGGACATGTATTTAATCTACAACCTCTGTACTTAAATCATGTGGGTTTTTTTTTTTCCCCCTCATGATTTCTTACTCCACTCAATTTGTTTCTGAAACAGCACAGAAGTTTCTGCCCCAAAATCTACCACACTATTTTGAACCCTTAGGCCACAGAACTTAGTAGTTTGTTGGGGTGTTTAAAACTACTTCCATTTTATACTTAAGCAGCACAGGGTTTGATGAGGTCAGCATTCTTCTTCGTTGTCTGTAAAGCACTTGGCACAATGAAGTCCTGGTCCATGAACACATCTCCTAGTTGTTATAGTCAACCATAAATATTCTGTAAACTAAAAGCCAGGCTAAGAAGTGAAGTTGAGCAGTTGCAAAGGATGCTGAAATCAAACACCTTTTGCCACCTCGTTGTTCAAAGGCCATTGCTGCATCATTTATCAAAGGCTCTCATAAAATGATCATCACTGGAATCTAAGCATCTGCCCATCACAGCACTGAAGCAACTCAGTAGCATGGAGCACTATTTGCAGAAGAAAACTCATTACACAAAGTTGGAGTGCAACAGAGTAACGCTTCTGTTGCCCCCAAGTAGAGTACCCCCATGCAAACACTGTACTGCCATACAGAGTCAAAATAGGGAGCACTGAAAACTGTAAACCAGAAGATGACATGTGGCTGGAGAAATCATCCAAGATAAAAGCAAGTATGACAAAATACATGCAAATGTGAAAAAGAAATCTCTTCTTCCTGAAGCAGCATATACTTAAAGGGGGAAGGGCGGTGGAAAATCATAGAATTGTCAGGATTGGAAGAGACCTTAAAGATCACCTATAGTTCCAACCCCCCTGCCATGGGCAGGGTCACCTCCCAATAGATCAGGGTGTTCAGAGCCCCATTCAGCCTGGTCTTAAAAATCTCCAAGGATGGGGCTTCCACCACCTCTCTGGGAAACCTGTTCCAGTGTCTCTCCAACCTCACGGTGAAGAAATTCTTCCTAAATCAGGAGAGGAGTCAGGGATCAGTAGCATAAAACAAACCTGAACAAAACCATGAAAATAACATTTGACACCCTTCTTACAGTTCTAGATCTGCTAATACGACAGATCACAATTCCACCTTCCTTTCATATTAGGATTGAAAAAGAATATATAGACATCTTCACAAAATGCATTTACTTGCCATATAATATACCTGAATTGGAATGAGATTTGCACTTAGAAAAAAAGCCATAAATAAAAAGACCCCAGTCACCAGTATGAGAATATTCCCTCTCACATTTTTCCAGAAAATTTCTTCTTTCAAATGCAACAATTAAAGGGCACAGAGATCAGACCTGGAAAAGCATTTTTCTCCTCACAATATTCTGTACAGATTTCTGCATTTACAATGAAGCAAATGAGCAAAAAGTGTGAAGAAATTAAACGCTTTAGAGTGCTAAAATCAAAACATAAGCAATACAATTTTTTAATTTCAGTATTTTAAAGTACAGAAAGTGGAAACTATGAATATCAAATACAAATTTAAACAAAGCCACTTGTCCTCCCCTAGAATAATCAATGTGAACTACTTATAGAAACTTACAAATTTAAAGCAAAATCAAAACAAAATAAATACTGTACATACACTTTCCCTGCCTGCAGGCAAAAGAGGATGGGAAATACTGTTATGAATTGAAAAAAATGCTCTTAAAGCTGCAGCATCCCATTTCCCAGCCAAATACTTAACACAGTAGTGCGTTTCTGTAAAAAGGAAGACACACATACACCGACCCCTACTGAGCAGACAAGCTAGTATTTTCAGAGAGATTAGAAGCAAAGATAGAAATTAGACTATGAGAGTAGAAAAAGGAGAGGAAAAGACAAAACGGGCCAGCAAAACATTACTACAAAACTAGTAAAATATAGCCAAGAACTAGCCCCCCCCCCCTTTTTTTTTCAAATTCCATGTGTTTTTTGTTTTTGTTTTTTTTTTAAAAAAAAAGGATTCACCAAAGCATTGGCAGCAATAGACATTTCCCAGCAGAAGTGACAATACATATCAATATAATCTCTTAAAGTGATCCCTTTCATTCCCTTCCCACAGCATGAAACTCTT
>JAAGNO010010321.1:0-15785 GCA_033439905.1 Ceryle rudis
CGGGACGAAGTGCCGGGTGCTGAGCCCCTCAGGGATGTCTCGGAGAGTGTCTCCGCCGCGCAAGGAGCCTCTGCCCCACACACCCCTCACGCTGGCTGCAGCCTGCGCGAGCACTTCTTTTTTTCTACATGCTGATGCGGCTGCCACGAGGAGACACTCACCGTCTTCTGCCCCGAGGCAGAGGCTTCAGTGTCTCACCCGTAAACCCGGCACCTCCGTCTCTCCTGCCTCTGCGATGGAGCGGGTAACCTGTTTTGAACTCTCGTACAGAAAAACATTCAGCATCAGACGGGTGTTACCTCTCGTGGTGCTGCCCCAGCGCAGCGCAGAGCTTCACTGAAACACCCAGTGCCTATAACTGCGCGGGTCATCGCGGCATCGCTCCACAGCCTCTAGGTTTGCCCCTGTAGTCCAGCTTCAGAACAGCTGTGAAGTATCACTGTGCACATCTGCACCAGCTTAGGCTCTTACCTACAGTGAAGTCACTGTGAAGCCAGTCTTTAACCACAGTGTAGGACTGACTTCCTTCCACTCCTTCCTATCTTCATCTGGATGGGGCCATTTTCATACCAGTCCCACATTTCCTAGCTTTTCTTTTCCTTTATTTGGTTAACTTTCTCATCTTTAACCTCTCCCCCTCACACCTTATGTTCTCTTGCCATATCATGTGCCATCTCCAAGTAGCCAATGGTGATGGGCTGCTGTCATGAATGAGCAGACTGGGCACAGGACAGGAGAGCATAGACGGTAGAGCTCGGACTAGGCTGGGGGCGGTTAGTCCAGAACTGGTTTAGACTGGGCTAATCCCACAGCCTGGTGATGACCAGTGCGGATGCGAGGAAGCAGTTAAATGCCTGAGATGGTGTGGGAGGAGGACCTCCCCTTTCAGGAGCAGCCTGAAGATGGGCTGGAGCAGGCTAAGGGGAAACCACACTGATGATGTCCTGCTCTCTCTCGAGTTGGACGCATCAGAGATGGAAAGGCCAGTGGCATGTCAGTGTCATTGTATTGCTGCTGAGCTAATAGCAGCTGACACGGAGCAGTCTGATTTCAAAGTCTGCAACCTCAAGCATGTACTTTTGAGACTTTCAGGGTTTTTCTCCCTGCTTCCCTTCAAAATGAACTCAGCAACAGAGAGTAAGGTGAAGGAATAAACTCTGTGCTGTGTATTAGGCCACTGCCTAAGAGCCTGACTGGGGAAAACTTTGGCCGAGAGTGGGAACAGCTAGTCTAGATAAGAAACAAGTGAAGAGACAGCAGTGTGGCTTGGCAAGAATGAACAAGCTCTGGTTTCATTGCCCTTTTTCATACTGCAGGATCAAGGGATACCTAGCAACACTGAAAGGAAGCAAATTTAAAATGGTGCAAGAGAATATTTGTACCATGTGTAATTAACACATGGCATTTGTTACCATGAGGTTTCATTGAGGCCAGGAGATTAGCAGGGTTCAGGAAAGGATTAGACATTTATATGGGCACTGAGAACATTCATGGTCACATTAGACAGGATATAAATAAATTTTAGAAGGAATATAAACCATCAGGCTTCGAGGCACAACATAACCACTAACTAATGGCAAGGGATTAGAAAGAAACTTCCCTTGTGGGCAGGTTATTCTATAATCGTCCACTACGGGGTTTCTTGCACCTTTCTTTGAAGTATCAAAGAGTGGGAATTGTTGAAGTGAGAAGACTGGATTAGGAGGGCTACTGGGCTGATTGGTATGGCAACTGCTGTGCTCTTTGGGAGGCTGTGACGGTCATTTGAGAAATGGAGTGGCAAAAACAGTAAGATATAAGAGGCATCAGGCCTCTTATAACATTCCTCAGATTCAAACCTCAGTCTCCTTCGCTGTAAATTTCACAGCCCCAGCACAGATCTCCTAGGACTTCCACCACCAACATTTTTGCCAAACCATGCACTGTTTAATATTAGTTCTCTTTCTAAGTACAGCCTTTGTGTCTATTTTCCCTTCAAACCTTTTGCCTTAATTAACTTACTGTTTTCAGGAGACCAATATGTTACACTGAAACTCTGACTCTGTTTCAAGGCATAATGACTCCAAGACTTGACCTTTAGCAAGGCAGTATCCGACCTCTCGTGTATTCTGCCTGCACTGGATCAAACCAGCTCCAGTACAGTAACTGCCGAAGAGGAGAGTGCAAGTTAACTTACAGTACTTTGTCAATACACAAGATCACTGTAAAGTACCAAGAACTCTGAGTGAGACATCTTGGGCTGACAAATCCCCAGGTACAGTTTCCTTTGGACCAGTTACAGAACTCTACAGTATTACCTAATGCCCAATTCTTCCATGAAGCAAAGTTTTTGTTCCCTGGCCATGTATGGGGAGTTTATGTTGCATTTCTCTCTTGCTCTGTCCCAAACATTCCTCCTTGAATTCTTGTAATGTCCAGCCACGGTTTATCTTACTGCTGCATCTTTGCTTGTTCTTGACACTAGGTCAAATAGCTTTGTAGTATCTCCACTCTCTATCCCACTAAGAATTTTGTGAACTTTAATGAAGACTCCTAATCTCTCCTTTTGTCAGAAGAGCTACGGTTCCAATTCTGCCTAATGTTTTTTTGAATTAATTTGGCTCCCTCTATCGTCCCCATTATTTCTGTTGGACTGTGTTTTCTCTTATATTGTTCTTTTCATGCAAGGATGCTGCGGGCTGCCCACAATCACTTAAGGTTGCTTCACTTTGCTAGATTCTCACACTGTTCTTCAATCACTTCTTTAGATTTATTATTCAAGCACAAAAATCTCCACTCTCCCACTGCTGTTCAACAGCAGGTAAAGACTTGGCAAGTACTATACAACATTTCCTCTTCTTTGATAAATATCTCCATCCACAAATTCCTGTGCTTCTCTCTTTCCAAGACATCTTTGGTTGTGAGTTCCTGTTCATAACTAACAAAACCAAAGCCTGCTCTGACCAGTGTCCTTTCCCAGCAGGCTATATTCTTTCAAAAAAAAATTTTTTTTCTAGGCTATTGGTAAGATTTCACTTACACTTTGATTTTTCAGCTCAATATCCACTCCTTTCTGCTCACTGCACTCCATACATGCAGTCCTCCATTGTCTTCTGTGTTTTTTTCTCTACCTTTCTTCCCAAACTGGCTGCAAGTTGAGTGCTTGTACCATGTAGAGTCACACTGAGGAGGAACTCTGAGGCTGATGGACTAAATCAAAGCATCTTGTTTTTGTTGTTTGAGGTGATTTCTGAGCTCATTTCCTTGAGAGAAAAAAAAAAAAAAAAAAAGCCAAATTCAAAGTACCAAAAGCAATCAAAAAGGTTGTAGGAGATGCAGGGATTCAATGTCCCCATTCCTGCTCAACAAACCCTTTCACCTGGAAACAAAAAGAAGGAAGGAATGCTTCTCCAGAAAGACCTGCAATATGAGCCCGATTTGGCAAAGCTTAAATGTAATATTAGGTTAATGACACGTAGATCTCTTGTAGTCTGCCTCTGAAAGAGAATGGATTACTGACAGGTACAGGTCAGTTCCCCACCAGCTGAAATTATATTATCATTAATAAGGATCTCTTTTAAAAAACCCTCTTAAATTCCTTGTATTTCCATTTTATGGCTTTAAACTAAAACCCCACTGACTAGATCTTTATAAACCAGGTACAGGAGGACCTGCAGTCTTCCCTTGTAAGGACTCAAAAAGCAATTGCAGAAGGACCAGCCAAACATCAGACTGTTCTCACTGGCAGCATGGGGTTCTCAGAAGCATGGGGTTTTAGGAGATTCAGGTTTTCCTAATTCAGAGGAAACAATTTAAGAATAAATCAAACCAAACACCTCTTCAAAACAGAACTTTCACATTTTGCTGTGTGAAGTGCTTCAGCTCCCTTTTCTAGCACATCTGAATTTTATTGCTCCCTTGTTTGTGTTGATCTCCCTCAATATTTTAACACCAGCAAATCTCACTGCCATTGCTTCTTTTTGCTGCCTGAGTTATGAAGTAGAAAATAGTCGTGATTTAGCTTCCTACTTTCACTCGAAGCCACTTCTACCTTCTAGGACTCTGTATTTTGATCCATCTTCAAGTTCCTTGTTCCATTTTCAAGACCTCCTGAGCTAAGAGGTTTTGTGGTTTACATAGCATAGTTGAAAAGCCTTCCTGAGCAGAGCAAAGACTGCAGCACTCAGCATCAGAGGATCCAGCTTTAATCCCTTGATCTGCCTTTCTGACTCGGAAAACAAGTCAAGGAAATTGAGGCACATATGGTGAAAATTGTTTTTTGTCTGGATGGTGATGGGGCTGGGATCATGGAGGAAGATGTATGAAAGCAGATAAGAAACTTTGCTATCTGTAACTGAAACAGGAGAGTTGAGAGAAGAAAGCCATGGTGGGTTTTGATAATTACTTTTGAGCCACTAGTTGTGATTTTGTAAGTAGGGATAGCAGTGGTGCAAAAGCTTCTGAAATAAGATTCATGAAAGCCAAAAGGAGTGGAACAACAGGGAAAGTCCTGTTTCTTTGACAAGAAAGTGCTGAAGGAGAGGAAAACAGATTTAGAATAGAGGATGCAGGTTTAGTCAAGAGACTGTGTAGGATGAGAGAGACACAAGGGAAGCAGGGGATGAGAGAAACTGGTAAGTACTGTGAGAGGTGGGAATTGGAGGAGTCTATACATCTGCTTCCCAATTAGGAGGGAGTATGGAAAAGCCTGTAGTCACAAACACTCAAGGAGTGGAAGCAGTGTGAGCACTGTGAGGAAGAAAGGGAAAGAGTGGGGAGTGTCTGAAAGAGATGGTAAAGTTAGGGAGGGAGAAGCTGAAAAAGAAAGAAATGCATAGCAAAGGCAAGGTCAAGCAGGAGGCTGAGCTGGTAGTTCGGATGATGAAGGGTTGAATAAGAAGATGAGATGAGGAAGGCACAAAATGATATGTCTGAGCAGCCTAACAATGTGAAAATTTAAGTTATCAAGAGCAAAGATGAGGCGGTCAATAGAAAGGAGACCAAGGTAGAGAATGAATGGGGAAGAAATGGGTGGGCACAAACAGCATCTGCTGAGTGGAAGCATGAGAGAAAACGGTCTACATGCACAGTGCTGGAGAGTGTGTGAGACAGGAGATGGAAATGGGAATAGCACAAGAAAAAGACGTCATTTTCTTATCTGGCACTGTTCTGCAGTGAACCAGCTTGCACAAGGTCTGTTGCTGTCAGATATATGTTATTGATACGGGTTGGCTATATGGTATTGAAACAGCTAAATTTAAACTTCGGCTACCATAATCATGGCTGCAGATTTACCTGGGACACAAACATTTCTCTTTAGCTTTGGGTAACCAGGAGGTTTTCCACAATTCCTACATCTTGCATCACAGGCAATGTGGATTTGAGGCTCATCTGCTCAACCCTGTTGCTGGGTCAGAACGTTATCCTCCAACTTCTCACATGCAGACCCAAGCTCCTATATGCCGTGGAGGGTGCAATTACAGAATCATAGGATTACTGAGGCTGGAAAAGACCTCTGGGATCAACAAGCCAGCCGATGACCTATAACCACCACATTGGCTAGACCATAGCACTAAGTGCCATATCCAGTCTTTCCTTAAACACCTCCAGGGATGGCGACTCCACCACTTTCCTGGGCAGTCCATTCCAATGTCTGATCACCCTCTCCATGATGAATTGCTTCCTAATATCCAACTGCAGAAGTGTGGTGCAGTTTTTGTTTCTTCAGTTTGTTCAATGTACAAGTTAATGTGAAATCAGCCACTCCTGCAAACCTGACCTAGTATCTGAAAAACTGATCCTCTCTGTAATATCCCAAATATTTGCTTCACAAGACTGTTTGCAGCTGAGCAAACCACTGGAAAGTAGGAGTAATTTCACATTACTGAAGTATAGCCACTCCTTCCACGAAGCAGAACAGCAGTCACACACATCAGCATCATTTTAGGCAGAAAATTAGCAACACTGTGACACTTTCAGCTAGCATCGTCTCTCTTAGTGGAAGAGCATCTACCTACTGGGAATTTGGCTAGCACCAATGAGGCAAAGCATCCTCCATCATGGCTCCTCTCCTCTGTGCTTTACTGAACTACATATCAAACCAGCAGATCTAAGCCTTAGGTCTCAACAGATTTTCTGCTCTTAATCCATTGGGGATGAAAACCACAGGTTGTAACTTGATGTTTTGTCCCTTAGAGAGTAATCAACAGGCGAACAATAATTTGTGGCAATGGATTTAAAGCCAGGGAATCTGGATTTTTCTGAATCTTCCCCAAAGAGCAGCACTGAGAGGGGCCCACCACTTACGCATTTGTTTGTGATCAGCCATGCTCACAGCTGCTGCTGAGCACTGGTCTGTACATCTGGCAGAGAGACGAGTCAGATGTGGGCTGGCTTGAATGGCCACAAAACAGGATGGGGAGCTAGCGACCTGACCTGGAAACCTCATCGGGAAATAGAGCAGAGAAACAGGCAAACTCAAATGCTTTCATGTCTCTCCAGGTTTGTTGTCTCCTGCCATTTGCAGCTATTCCACAGGCAGCAGCACTATGGCATAAACAAAGAGATACTTCAATTGTTTCCAGACCAGTGATCAGCAATGGTGCTGATACGCATACTGTGTGGTCCAGTACTGGTTCCTATAGCTGGTCTCCAAACACCCAGCGAGAGGCTCATTGGGATTCACCGCCACAGCCTGAGCTTGCTCGGCTCAGGTGCAGCGCACTGTGGAGACAAGGCACTCACCAGGAAAGAGAACAGCCCCAGATGAAATGCAGAGGATGCTTCACAGCAGGGTGGTGCTCCATGCGTAGAGGAGCTCCCCATCAGTCACTCCAGGAGAGAAAAACTACAATCCTTGAGGGGAATTAAAAAAACATTTTGCTTACAACCCATAATGATTCATTTCTCTGTTCAACACCTTCTTAGATGGGGATTAGAGAGAGGTATCAAAGCAGCTCTGGCAGCACAGATGAAATTTTCTTTGTTGTAACCAGCCTTTGGTAGTCTGGACCCAAAGACTTAATATGAGGGAAAACTTGATTTCTTGTCTAAAGCCACTGATCTCATATGGCTATGAGAGGTTTTTCTGGCTGCCTACCTCTGCGGAGCAAGACAGTTCCCATTCAGAACAGATGCCAAATCTGTGCTCCCCACAGAGGTTTCTGAGACAGACTCAGTGTTGATGTAAACCACTAAGTCCATAAAAATTAAAAAATGGTATGGCTGCATGTGTAGCAATCACTGCAGCCAAGGCAGGGGTTGGAAAGGCGAGACCCGGGATGGTTTCAGCTAATGCAGTCCTTTCCAACACTTCATTTAACACCGACCTGTTTGTTGCTTTTCCTGCTATGCTACTTCTGTGGTGAATGCAACTCCTGAATACTAACTTGTGACTTTACCAGCATCCATTTTCAATCTCACTGATACCTCTGCTTGTTGCTACTGCATTCTTCTGGGGAGACAATCAAATCCCATTCCTTCCATAGTAGTCAATAGAAATGAAAAGGAACTTATTTCTAATTCCCGCTAAGAATGGGATACTAGGTTACACTGACACACGGGTCTAGAAAAAAAGGCAGAGCCTCACAGAGGGCTGAGCAGCCATCCAAACATTAGCAGGGCTGAGCTGTGGTTCCAGTTCTTGCAGTGAATTGCTCTGTGCCTTTGAGTAAATCAATTCGTATATATCTTCCTCATCTATAAAATGTGAATGGTCATATTTAGATACCTCAGGGAGGTTGCAAGGCTTAATTAGTTAATGCTAGTGCTTTGTCATTTCTCATTACCATGGTATCTCAGTGTTTATTGCTTTGAAATTGTAAAATGCTACTTACATGCTAAGCATTATTATAGGTGAGATGGAGAGACTTAATCCAGCTTCTCTGTAAATACCAAAGGCAGGGAGTTGAAACTCCCAGTAATGGCTCTGATATGAGGTCTGGCCTACTTGGAGAAAAGTTTCCCTGACATATAACAACATTTATTTATTTCCAGATGCCTAATGCAGCTGCTCTTGAACCAGTTTATGATGCACTTTTACTGGTCTACTTAATTCAGTATGTGTAATTAAGCTCACCCAGCATAAACACAATTTAAACCAGTTTAGGCATATCTTTGGTTCCAGTGCAAGGAAAACAGCTAGGATCACTTCCTCTGGCATAAATAATCCAGGCAGGTCTCAATCAGAACAAGGTCCATGACAGACTTTGAAAACCTGTTTGGATGTCAAGTCACTCAGAAAGAAAAGTGATTGTAGGCAGCTGGAAGTGGAGTATGGCTGGCAGATTGGTGGAGTGAAGGGATTTTAAGTGCCCAGCCTCAAAGAGAAAGAGTTGGTGACTAATCTGGTTAGTCATTTCCAGACCTTTCCCAGAACAGTCCTGCTTGTAACTAGGGAGTTTTAAGTTATTCAGCTGTTCATGTCAACCAGTTAAGGGAAAGCCTGACTCTCGACAGCAGTACAGTCTTGACCTTAGAGGCTATTTGCATTAGTACCAAATGTGCATTAGAACAGACCTGAGATGCTGGCAGTGGGGCTGCCTTCACCCCTTTTTGCCCCAGTCTCTCCAGTAGCTGTGCCTGCTGCAGGCAGGGGGGCAGTAACTGGCTAGCCAAGGGGTGACAGCCAGCCAGGAAAAGGCAGGCGGCTCTTCCTACTGCATTTTCACAAGGGCTGGGAAATGGTTTTATACTTTGCATTTTGCAGACGCCAGCTTCATTATTCCAAGGCACCAGCAGCATGTCCCTGTACCTCAACCTGGTGCCCAGCCCAGAAAGAATCCTCCCCAGGAGCTGACGCAGTCTGAGCACTGCACTCCGAATGAGGGCAGGGTGGGGGGCTACAAGGCAGCATGGCCGATTCAATTACACATGCTGCAGTATGCACAGTGCACTGAGTGGTATGAGTAGCCATGTGGGGTGCTACTGTCTCCTTTGACCCCCTGGTTCTCCCTTCTCAGCGTACTGCTTTGTACACGCAGCTAATACTAAATCCAGGAAGATTGGGCCACTGGTATGATTTTGCATATGCTTGTGCAAAGTTTTGGCTCCAATTGTCACAAAAATCAGTGTTCTGACACTGCCCAAAAGATTGCTTCCTGGATACAATTCACATGGCAGTGGTCTCCTTACTGACAAAATAACTGTCTGCTGGGTAGTAACTCTGCCCGGCTGATGGAGCTCTTGTGTCCTCCATGGCAAGTCTACTGTTCAGAGGCTTTCAGAGGTGTGGACTTAGGCCATGTGATGCATTTTAAAACAGGCCACACAATGACAGCAGCTGGTCACCCCTCTTGGTCACTAGACCAGTTTAAAACAGCAGTTTAGAAGTGGAAAGAAAAAGACCTGCTTGTACCATTAGTGACACTGTCATCCATTGACTCCTCCAGCTGGTTTTCATTTACTACCTCTCATCAAACACTTGAGGCTCAGCTCCATGGTTTCCCATGCTAATATGTTGTCAATACAAGCTGCTAGTACTACTTACAGTCAGGCATTAGGCAGGAGAGATGCCATAGGCTCCTCAACAGATATCTGATAAATGGATCACGGTCTTGGCCAGAGGAACCTCTAGGCTTTGGTTTCCAGCACCCCAAGCAGCTCTGCCAATGTACTTTCCCCTGAATTCAGGGCAAGGATCCTGCTGCAAAGGACCTGGCTGTGGTGGAATGGTTGCTTCCATGGAAGCACCTGAATTGTTTTAAACCTGTGACTTGATGAAAATACAAGTAAATAAGTAATGGAGAAAGGCCTTCATTGGCAGGGACAAGGGCTGGTTGCCCTTTCTTCTGCATTTAATAGCTTTCAAGGTTTGGGTTTCCCACATCCAATCTTCCTGGTTCACCCTCATGTCTAAGCCTCATTTTCCTGATGAGAAGAGAGGAATGTATCCCAGCAGCTCTGCCCATCCGCCTCAGCCCCCAAGATACCATCTGCTCTGCTAGACCATAGCATCAAAAAAATGAACCACTCAAAGTTAATGCTGTATGTAATCACCTAGATAAACAGCCCAATTTGCAAAAGTACGAGACACCCAACCCTCCTGCCGGTTATCTGAGTGGCCATCATTCCCTTGCCTGTTCCCAGGGGCCGCTCCCAGTGATACGCTGACAAAATGGGGTAACTTTGCTGGCAGATGTGGGGATGACACTTTATGCTCTGGGTGAAGGCAAAATCTGCCCCAAGCCCCAAAAGCTGGCAGCAAGGCTTTGATTTACACACCTAGACAAAGCCCCACAGGGAACTGCTGTATGGAAATAAAAACCATTACATTTTACAATTAGAGAAGGAAAAAGGCTTGGGGGTTAAAATATGAAGTGGTCAAGCTATTAACCTTCTCATTTAGAATCAATGGTCACTAAATTATGGGGCATGTGTCCTTCCTACTCCTCCAAAGAATGGGCCTTTGAAGATGATCCTGGTCCGTTATGTGAACAAGCAATAAAGCGTAATTAATCCTGCTCTGCAAATATGATCAAATGCTGGCAGTGAGTCACAGCTGAGCCTGAGGGGGTTAAGGAACTTAAATCAGAGAGCCAGCACATCAGGCAAATAGCAAATCCTCCCACTGCCTCCTGTCACCCTGAGCACCCATCTAGGGCTGTCCCCATCAGTGACATGAAGTGTGCCACCGAACATGCACTCCACAGGGGGAAAGGTCAGTTAGTGACAGCTTTTGTAAGGTGGGCTGGCTCCACACTGGATGGGAGGCCTCTAAAGGAGGCCCAGGACAGCATGGGAAGCACATCCAGAGTCAGCAATCTCCCCTCTGAGTCAGTGCTGAACCAAGAGCAGCACGGTGCTACAGGGCAGGTATGCAACTGGGAAGGGAAGGGGAATGGAGTTTCTAGAGATCCTATCTTTTAAGATGTAATAATGTATATATGTCCCAGCCAGTCCTGGTGGTTAAAAATCCCCGACAGTGTTTGGGCACATGTGCTCTGGGCACATCGCAACCTGAGCAATTGCATTTTGATGGTCCTAAAGCAATTCCAGAGAGCTTTGGCTGAAGATAAAATTAATCTTACCCTTCTCTGGTGAAATGTGCCCTGCTGTGCATGGTCTATGCTAGAGGCAGCTGGACTGCTGGGAAGAGGAGAAATGGCTTGGTAGTACATACTGCGGAGATGCTTCCGGGTGAAACATGTTTTGTACTTCTGATCAGCGGACAGGGAGTGTCTGTAGACAAGACATGTCCTGCAGGCCCCCATTCAGGGACGTGGCAGTGTGCAGCTCTCATGTCCTGAGACGTGTAGATAGGGCAGATCCCCTTGTCCTGGCCCACTTGGCTTCCAATGCTTGTATTTCCCCAAAAGCATTGGGGAGACATGGCAAAGAAGCGCTCACTCACCCACTGCAGCTAGGAGATTTATGGCATGCAGTTCACACACCACAAGATCACGTCTATCCTGCAGCTCCTCTGGGTGAGATTCTACAAAGAGAAAAAAACAAAAACAAAAACAAAAAAAAACAAACAAACAAAAAAAAAGAAAAAAAAGAAAAAAAAAACCAAAACCAGAAGCCACCCTTCTTTTTGCAGAGTATCATCTGTCAAGAAGCATCACCTAGCTGCCAACCAAACTTAATGCTTAAGTATACTGCTCTTTGATCTGGTGGTAGTGAAAAGGCAGGAGCAGGGCAGCTGTTTTTTGGATGTACATATTGAGCCATACCCAGCTCAGGCACCTCCTGCCAAACACTTGCATGTGTTTGGAGTGAAGTGGGATGGGGAGCGCATCTCTGAGCCAGCACATGTAGAGCAGCGGTGAAGAGGCAGCAGCGTAGGCTTCAGCACGAACTGGACCAACCCACTTGAGTATGAATTTGGTTTGTCAGTGACAAGTATCCTCACTCCTGCTATTACTCGGCTGACGAGCTGGCAGCTAGTGTGGGTGTGCCTGCCCTTGCCAGAGTCGCTCTCATCTGACTGTGTAGGCACACCTGACGTCAGCAGTCTCCAGTCTTTGCTGCCCCAAGGGCACAAGCAGTAATGTACTGCAGGCAACACTGTGCTTTGTTACCTTTGCTGGAAGCAGGAGCGATGCCAACAGAGGATAACGCATTGCTCACTGCAAACACCTGAAGAGCTGGTTTTGGGGTTTTTTTGTGGGGCCTATTCAACAAGCTTTCTTGGTTTAAATGATGATGCACGATCATTTGTGTGTTCTATAATTTAAGCTTCTAAGCAGCCACTGCATCTATGCAGGGGTGAGCCCTCTTCCCAGCTCATCTCCTCTCCAGGTCCAACAGCTGGTCCACTGGCATATAACATTCAGCTTTAGTTTGTGTCTTCCCATCAGCCCTGTGGCCACAAGTACTAGGTGGCCCATGGGCTCTAGGCTGAGGCAACCACCTGAATAATTTCTGGTTCTGCGTGCCTAGTTTTCTAGGGCCTCAGAAAAGGACCCCACATAAGGTCAGTCACCATTTCCTAGGAAGTCTCTGTGCTTAGAGGCAAACCTTGCTACTTTTGCTTTTCTTTCTCTCTCCTCTCTTTCTGATGCAAATAGAGTCTCTAAATACCCATCACAACTCCACCCTCATCTTTCCAAAGCAAGTGGCTTTTCTATTTTTCTTTCCCATGAGAGAGAGGTTCTGAAGTAGCATCACAGGAGTCAAGTTGAAAGCAAAAACAAGCAAAAATTCATTTAGCAAAACACTCAGATACCATTACAACAGTGATATTAAATGTAAACCAAACTGACAGTGAAAATTCCCCTGCAGTCATCCCAACCCTGACCCTGAAGTCTCTGCTGGGGAAGGTTAACAAACAGAAAGATGACTTGAAATAAGAGAGAAACCAGCTAAACTAATTCCTTTGAACCAGCTGAGGAAAAAAAAAAAATACAGGAGGGAAAGAACCAGGATAAACAGTAACCAGTTTTGTTTTAATGCTATCAGTTTTAGCATTCCAAAGTGCTGTTAGTATAAGCGATCACTATACCTAAAGGTCTTTGTCTGCAAAATGAAGGTGTTTACATATAGCTGTAGCTATATGCAATTTTATTAACAAGTCTTTGTTAAAGGCCCTTAGATACTATAGGTGGAAGGCTAAAGAGGGAGACAACAAGTCCTGTAATGAACTTGCCAAATATGTCACTGTTCAGCACAAGACCTGCTTAATTGTGTTACAGACATCATACCACCTATAGCCATGCTTTGGTTTTATTGCCTCTGTTGATAGCTTGCATGGTTAGGGTAGGCAAGGAATTCATTCAATGTTATTAATGTGAGGAAGTTTCTGTGTGTGCCTGAGCACATATCTGTGTATTTACACATGCACCCTCTATAGACTATCCCTTTTTAACCTTTCTGCTTAGGAAAATGCATGGAAATTTCAAAGCTGCTGAGCAAGGAGCCATCTATCAGCTTAGGCCAACTATTTGGCCCTTCATCTGAAGATGCATTGGAAAGGGCAGGATTTGGGGAGGAATATTTTACTTGCTGACTATACGCAGAAGGCTTCTAGGTAGTTTGGGTCGATGGCCATCAGCCTGTTACATGTATTCCTGATATCGCCAGGTCAGCAATCAATGCCTGGTGAGACATAGTCCTCAGAAAAAGAAGTTTGTGAACAGTAGCTGGGGAGAGTCTCGAAGTCACTGGTCACTCACTGATTTAATGTCTCATTGCTTTACTTGCGCAGCCTGCCCTGAGGGGCTCAGGGGGGGTCTCCCTAACAGTTCAGTTCTGATTGCAAAGGATGAGAGCCAGGATAGCATATTTTTGGCATATCTAGTGTAACTCCCAGTCCTGGAAGGGTGTCTTTCATGCTGGGCTCTGCCACTGGACTTCTCAGCCCCAAATTTCCTCCCACTTGCAGGGTGGGGTATAGAGAGGAAAGCAGAACTTCTTTGCAGCCCCAAGATTTGGTCAGTCATGAAGTATTTTAAGCACTCTCCATCCTTTTCCTGCTACTGTCTGCTGCAGCTGCTGTGCCCCATGCTGTTTCTTTATACCAGAGACAGGACAGAGGCATATTTTCTTTTCAGCACCTAGTGCTGTTCAGTATTCTTCAACATCTCCTGTCTACAGGCAGAGCAGTTGCTCTTATTCTTCTTACCTTTTCCCAGACAGATGCCTCCTGTGGTTTAGCACCAGTTTCCTAAAAATAATAATGAATGTTACTGAACAAGGAATAACAAGCTTATTTCTGTTCTCTGACTCATTCCACTTACCCATTTCGGGCAAATCCAGTATGTAAGTACCTTTATTTAAGGGCTGCAAACAGCCTGAGGCAGTGATTGTTTTGTCCCACGTGCATGTGTTGTACCCATCACCCTGTCCTCTAGACTGGGACCTGATGCACTACCACAGCTGAAAAAAATACCTGACCTGAGAGAAGCCATAGCACAGGAGGACAGAAATACTTGTATGATAGCCCAGGGAACAGTTTTGGAGCTCACTTACCCCTTGTGCCCTAATGAGCAAGACTTTTTTTTCCTTTTTTTTATTAGGCTAACAGCTGGCTTTGCTTAGCTCTCTGAAGTTATGGCTATGAAGCATCAGATCAGTGCCAAGCCAAACTCTGTCACTGCAGTTATACCCATCATGCCAAAGCCCCCCTCTATTCCAGCACAGATATACTCCAGGAGATGCTACAAGCAAAGTGCTTACAGCACGAGAACAGCTAAAAATGTAGCGCTGTGCTTTGCAGCTCTGTAACAAATCTTGCCCCCTCCCAAAGTTCCTCTCCAAATCTGCAGTTAATATCACCTCGTGGGGAGATCTTGGACTCCATGGAGGAGCACCATCAGCATGCCCAGCCTTCATCCCAGCACTGACATGCATCCCCACTCTTAGGTCCCTCCTGGCACAGCCACCACCCAAAGGTGCCCTGCTCCAGGGCCAGGCTGCCTGGGGCCTGGCTGGTGGAACAGGCAGCTACAGGGGATGAACCTGCCTCTCACCTCTTTATTCTGGCGCCATGGGGGGGGTTAACGCTTCTCTTTCCCAGTTGCAGAGTGACCCAGGTGGGACTAATGAGTGCTTGCCTTGCTTAGCTAATTAGAGGCGCTAGGAGCAGCAGTCTGCAGTCCTAGGCGTGGGGCACTTGTAGAGGGAATATAGTGTGTGTGTGTGGTTTTATTTCCAGCGTCGTCGTCGTCCCCCCAAGTAAAAACCTCTGGCAGGGCTAGTGCAGCACAGATGGGAAAGTGCAATGAGATGAGGCTCCACAGCACCCTTCCTCTTCTAATCTGCGTTATTCTGGGGTTTGAAGAGGAGGCGTGAGCAAAAGATTAGGAAGCTGGACCATTTGTTCCCCTTCAAGGACAGATGTTTTAGTATCTGATCCAGATCAGCTTTGGAGTACAGCTTCAGTCTCCCCAGTTCCACAACTCACCCTCTTTACACCACCCATTGTTTCTGCAGGGTCTAGAAGATCGTGCCCCGGTGGCACCCGCAGCCCTTGTCGAAGTCTGGTTTTGCCCAGAGGCATGTGAAGCTCCCGCTTTGCGTGGGGCATGTACGGACCCCAAAGCGAGTTGCGGGCCGCTCACCCACCCTCCTGGCCCGCGATGCAGCTTCACCCCGAATGGGGCTGCCCACGGATGCTGAAGGAGATCCCTCCGCCTCAGAAGCGGTGGGAGAGAGAGGGAGCCCTGATGTGGCTGCCAGGATCAGTAGGGCTTCCCGGTTCCTCCCGTTTGTAGAAATTGTGCCGCCGCGTTGCAAGACCACGGACAGGCAGACAGCAGCGTGCACCGAAAGCCAGCGCTGCCACCCGCCGCTCCCACCCGCGGGCTGCGGGGAAGCCCCGGCCCGGGAGCAGCCCCGTGGCCTCGCCCCGGGCTGCCGCGCCCGGC
>JAAGNO010010323.1:0-25203 GCA_033439905.1 Ceryle rudis
CATATTTCAACATCAGACAAGGCTTGAAACAGGTTTCATGTATGGCCAAAAATAACTAGACATTTCCATGCAGATGGATTAAGTGATGGTTCTCAAATCAAGGAGACTTCCATTCTCCTTTTCCCCCTCAAGAACAAACTTACCTCTTCAAAGGGGAACAGAAATATATTTTTTCCTCCAGAAACATCTAATTCTAACCTTTTCCTATATACTATTTTCCATCAGAACTTCTTACAGCAGAAAATACTGGCCCTGTTTGACAGATTATTTCAAACTAATAGGAACAAGACAATCTTTGTATTATTAAGTGCAGAACTGTCTGAGTAAGTTCTTTCTCTGTACAGCGGTTTAGAGACCAACACAGAAGAAAAATGCATACTTGTGTATTGTTGCACAAGGTATGATCTACCCATGCAAAA
This sequence comes from Ceryle rudis, assembly GCA_033439905.1. Lineage (NCBI taxonomy): Eukaryota > Metazoa > Chordata > Aves > Coraciiformes > Cerylidae > Ceryle > Ceryle rudis. The sequence goes on from JAAGNO010010323.1 coordinate 420, forward strand.
AACAGCCCAACGACAAGATTTTCAGGGAATTGACCTCATATTCTTCATCTATTTGATATATTTCAGAAAACAGGTATGACAGAATGACCACTTCTAATCATTTGCCTACACTTGAGCTACACTTTGACTGCAGAACTAAACTGAAAGTTAAAATTATCTAGCAAGGCCGGAAGTGGTCAAGAGCCTGATAAGGTCCTTCATCTATGAAACATCCAACTGCAGAGTGATTAAAACACAGCCAATATATTTAACAAGAGAAGTCTAGGTTTGGAAAAATTGAAAGGAATAAAAACAGAAGAAAAGTAAGTAGAAGTAATACAGTGAAATGTAGATGCCTTGAATTCTTACAAAGTTATCTGGAGGTCTGGAGCAGGTAACTTTTCCATAGAATGGCATGGAGATTACAGAAAGACATGTAAGTGCTTTTAAGGTTAGGGACTTCATTCTTTCAAAAATCATGTACTTACTAAGCTATATTTCTAATTATAAAATTATTGAAAAATATTTGCTGTAGAAAATATATTTCACCTTCTTGAAGTTGGGTTGGTTCTGCTGAGTTTTCACCACTCATTAAGACAACAAAGCCTGCATCTGTTCGGACTGAGGCTTGCCATGTTGACAAGGCAACAGGTGGTTCTTGGCATGGGAAAAGGGCTCTGTTGTTTATCGGTGATCCCATTGTGTAAACACATGGCCTAGACGGAAGGAAAAGAGATTTATGTTGGTGTTACAGTATAAAAGACTGAATCATATTTTCTTTCAAAATTAAACCTACTATTATACTGAAGGGGTTTTTTTAACCTCATCTGTGTAGGTTTTAAACCTGTATGACATGAACCAGTCAAAGTACCAGTTAAGTCATTTAAGACAGGATAAAGGAAAGCAAGATCACCACAATAATTTCTACATAAACTAGAAAAGAGTAACTCCAGTCTTTTCCCCTCTCCTGCCTCTGCGTGAGTCTCTGGTCTCATACAATAGCTCTGAGATGAACCCTTAAAGCCAGAGAAGACTTCTAAATATCTTAGGAAGATGCCACAGAAGGTCTTCACCAACATGTGTGACACCTCCCTGTTGTCATCACAGTAGTGCCCTCATTATAGTTAATCTCATCTCTCCATACTACCTGGATGGTAATCCAGACTCAGAGAAGTAGATCTAGTGCTAAATCTTCCTTAGTCCAAGCCTCAACAAATCGTGACATTTTTACATTTCTCCTTGCAGTAAGGTAATACACTTTAGCTCACCTGCCTTTCAGAGTTTCAACCATAATAAGAAGAAAGCATTCCTCCCTTATCAGCCTCAGCCTCCTCCTCACTTTTCACATAGCAATATTCTTTGTAGTGTTGCTCTTTTTGCAGTTTCTCTAACCCTCTACTAGGCAGCCTCTTCATCTACTGCCCCTTTCCAGTTCTAGCTGCAGTATTTCATGCCAGCCAATTCCTTATTAGCAACTTAGCCACAGCTGGGAAGGTAACAAGGCCTTTCATTAACTCCTTCTAGCTTCTTAGTTCTGGTGCACAGATGTCAAAACTCTTGTTTTACTTCTTTTGTAGCATTTTGCAGTTTTCTCTTAATTCCTAATACTTGCATAACATGACCCCTTTATGTAATCAAGCTCAGTTTTCTAATATAAGCTATATAAATCACAGACAATAAGTGTCTCCAGCTAAAGAATGAAGATCTTGAAAGCATCACTTCACTGCACTGAGCTTTTAAAAACCTATGATGCTTAAACACAATGTTTTGGGAGCACAACACATTATTTTGAGAATGCTTGAGGCTAAAAGCATTCTAATAAGTATCCTTCGTAACTTGAGTTTTAAAAACATCAAACACTTTGGAAAACAGGGGACAAGTTATTAGGGCAATGACTAAGATCTGAGCATCTTGTTTACTTCCCTCCACAGAGCTCCTCCATTCAAATTATTCCTTTCCTAAAGCCAATGCTGAACAATGTAGAGGGAAAGAACTTGGAGATACTGACAGCCATGCATGAAAAATATTCTGAAGCAATTATGCCCTCTTGTCAAAAGTGCTATCTGTGCTGTTGGATTCAGAGCTATCCATGCCACAATCAAGTTACTTTGGCTTAACTAATTCAGGCCAGCACATCTTTCAGTAAAACAGGGAGAGAAACTGCAGTTTAAGTAACCTGTTAATGCACCCAAACAGAAAAAGAAAATAATCTGGCTCGCCCTGCCATGTATCAGAGTGAATAGAGTATGACACAGATATCCAGTGAAACTCAAGAGGTAACTGCAGTGGTGAGTCAACTTGTTGAATTTTAACCAGTAAAACACAATGCACAGCTAAATGCAAAAGACCACTGACCTGTATAAATCTTTAATTATCTTAAATTCTTTGGAATTAATCTCCTAAAACTGAATCTGTAACTAACTTTGATATACATAAAATAAATGTGTTTTCTCCTAGAAAAAGAAACTGTGCTTGGCAGTGAGTTCAGAAGAAAAAGGAAGAGCTTGCTTTTTCACCTTGTAGGAGGTTCTACTTCCTACTTAAAATGCTAGCCAAGAGATACTGGATCTATTATTTACCCTAAAACATGCATATGCTGGGAAGGGATGGAGAGGAACAGATGGGTCCTTGTTCCTGAAAATTACCAAAATACACAAGATTATAAAAAGAGATCCTAGTAGAGTTTATAGGAATGAGATGAAAGGTGGGGTTAATGACTGATACAGATTTTTCACCAGTGATTTACGATGCATTTGTGAAGGCTGTTTTGTTGGGTGCCATTGGTACAACCCAGTCATAAGAGCAATGTAGGGGATTTTCATGTCTTGAAGAAAATCAGAGCGAAATGTCACAGTGATTGAGAAGACCAGCTGGCAGAACAGCACTAAGCAGAATGTTGCAACACCATGTCAAATACCATACAAACATAACACAGAATAGCCACTGCTGAGACCATTAAAGTTACCTTGTTCTGAGAGAGCACTTTTTCCTTGTGGGCCATGAAGTATTTTACAGGTAATGTCAATACCATTTTGCAGATGGGAAAAATGAGTGAACAGATGTGCTTAGTGATAGTGTTCAAGCTGGACCTAGAGGCTTACTTTCAAACCTCGAAGTCCAATAGCTTTCACACTGGACTAGGAGGCCTCTCTATGAGAAATATTACATATTACATAACTATTTTGCCTTAAACATTTTAAGGCTAAAATACATACACAGGCAGGTCACAAGTCTCTACAATTAAGGCCCATGTAGAAAGGGAGTTAGAAAAGTGGGGAAAGACTGATCATGAACATAACCTTTTCTTCAAAACTAGGCCTTCTTTCCACTCCTCACCTGTTTTAATAACATTTTTGTCCAAGTATACATATTAATGTCATTATTTCAAACCAAAATCTATTAAAATATGTCAATGTAATTAGTAATAGTAGAATCATAGAGCCATTTTAGTTGGAAGAGACCTTTAAGACCATCAAGTTCAACTGTTAACACAGCACTGCCAGGTGCCCACTAAACCATGTCCCTAAGCACCACACATACACATCTTTTAAATACCTTCAGCGATGGTGACTCCACCACTCTCCCTTGGAAGCCTGTTTCAATGCTTTACAATACTTTTGGGGAAGAAATTTTTCCTAACATCCAACCTAAACCTCCCTTGCAACAAATTGAGGCCATTTCCTCTCTATTGCACGTTACTTGGAGAACAGACTGACCTGCGTGTCACTACACGTCCTTTCAGGTAGTTGTAAATAGCAAGAAGGTCTCCCCTCAGCCTCCTTTGCTCCAAGTTAAACAATCCCAGTTCCCTCAGCCACTCCTCATAGAACTTGTTCTCTAGATCCTTAACCAGCTTCATTGCCCTTCTCTGAACTCACTCCAGGCCCTCAAAGTCCTTCCTGTAGTGAGGGGCCCAGAACTGAACACAGTACTCAAGATGCAGCTTCACCAGTGACGAGTGCAAGGGCGACAAACACTTCCCTGGTCCTACTGGCCACACTATTTCTCATAGAGGCCAGGATGCCATTGCCCTTCTTGGCCACCTGGGCACAACGCTGGCTCATGTTCACCTGGATGTCAACCAGAATCCCCCGGTTTTCCACTGTGCAACTTCCCCAAGCCTGGAGACTTTCAGGGGGTTGTTGTGACCGAAGTGCAGGATCCAGCACTTGGCCTTGTTGAACGTCATACCATTGGCCTCAGACCATCAATCCAGCATGTCCGGATCCCTTTTGCATTCCATGACAAATCAAGTTTTACTTTGCTAATTTTTTATAGTCATTTACAGTAGTAATTTCAGAATATTAGTAATAGTGCAGTGTTATTTTAGGGCAGTTACTGCAGCTGACAGTTTTATTTTTTCTGGGTTAGGCAGCACAATTCCAGTACCTAAGAGGACCAGAAAGGTAATTATCTTTCTTATCCTGCTATGGATGACATTTTTCACATTATCCAGAAAAAAAAAAAAAAAAAAAACAAACCAAAACCTACAAGCTAACCAAGATACAACAAAGAATAGCAATGACTGCTTTGGTCAGTTGATTTGCCTTTTTTTTTCTGATTTATCCCTACTCACTGCTAGCAAGAAAATTCACAGTTCCTTTCCTTTTTCCTACTATCTATCCTCTCCATCTCTCTTCTTCTATCTTTAATAAACGGTCTTGAAACATTCAAATCACCTACTTATGTAATATGTTGTTTATGCCAGCCATAAACTTTGCCAGCATAGGTTTGAAAAGATAAAGGATGTGAATACAGCAAAAGTAAGACAAGCAGAGAAGTCAGACTATTTGTCTAGCTACTTGTTACACTGGAAAAACAAGCACCCACGAAACACAAAATACATCTGTTGTCATTCATCTGGCCATCTTCATGACTAGTAATTCCCAGTGATCAACAATCCAGGCTACTGGAGAAATCAAGCACTAATTGTGATATTGTTTGGCTTTGCTCCACAGGAGACTCAGGGCTGTCTGTTTTTCAGCAACTTCCCAGAGCCAAGGATTCTAAGGAAAATTTGATTCATGCAATCCCAACTCACCACTATTCCATATATTTTCATAACAAAACCCATTCAAACCAGCTCTTGGCAGGTCTCCCTCTCCCATGTAAGCATATAAATGACAATAACAAATTAAGCTACTACCTTAAAGCTAATAATAAAAGTTCAGTTGAGACTTTGTACTCCTAACAGAAATCTGCAGGTCTTCTTTGAGATAGCTGCCATCAAATACCTCAATACTGTCGTAAGGCTCTGTCGTGTTAATTTACTTTGATTAATGCCTGTTTGAAGCTTTCTCAAGGAAAATGCCCAGGTCAGTAACTCTATCCTTCTCCTGTATTTGAAAAAATACATTCCTTATTTTATCAAAGGCTGTCGCCATGTAAGTATATGAGGTAGTAACCTCCTTCAAGTACAAGGCCACTTCCTGTAAACCACTGCTGTTTGCAGCAGTTTCTTACTCTGAATTGGTAATTTCCACAAAGCAGCAAGATTTCCTGGCACCTAAATCTCACCAACTTTTTTGTTCTGCCTTATCAATTTACCTGTCTGCAAGGTGCCAGTGATTGTTATTGGATTCCAACAGAGCAGATATTCTAGTTTTCATTTTTCTGTTGAATAAAACACCAGTCAATAACTACCTTTTAAGAACCATCCTCCAATTTAAAAGTACTAAATACGATTACGAAATGAGTGATTCCGCTGACTTTTGCACTAATCTCTGTTACTATGATGCTGGTATTCCAACAGCTGGATAGCTAAGTTTCTAAACTGATATTTCACTGTAAATTTTTTGGACTTCAGCCCACTAATTTGTGGTCCACATCAGGTATATCAAACCTGCTTCTTCTAGACATAGTACATGCACAATTGCCTGTTCATGACTTTTATCTTTAGGTACAGACATCACTGGGAAGCAAGGATCACAAGGTTAAGACAGGGCATACCTTTTTCATCCAATGCAAATCAATTTTATATGCATTGTATTCCCACTCTGCCTTTAACAGTAGGGATTTTTTCACTTCCTTTGACCTGTACTTTTGGCAGATGTGATACTTAACAGCTTCCTCAATATTCTTATGAAAAAGTTTCCTAAATTTGAAGTCACACATCTGACCAGTCTCCTAGGTATTTCATTCCCTGTATACCTTTGAATGCTCCTTCTGTAGCACCTTAGGAAGTATGACCTGACAATAGCTCTTGTTTAAACGGTAGTAAAGATTGGAAGTAATTGACTACTGGCAGAGGAAACAGATTTCTTAACTGCTCTATTCCCACCGCAGTGAACACTTGTCACCCAGATGTACACAGACCTAAGTCATCAAACCAGTGGTGGCAGGAACCAGCATCCAGGTTTAGAGAGATCAATAGTGTCTCTTTCAACAAGTCCATTTTGGTAGGCTTCTTCCTCATTTCTTTTAGCTCTCACTCCTCTCCTTTTGTTAGTAGAAAACAACTCTGTGGTTGAGTCGATATTGCTAATACACTCTGGAGACCGAAAATACAAACACAAAGCATTATGCTGAACTTCAAGGGTAATCAGAAAGACTTCAGATTAAGTAGGGAGAAACTGTCATCCAGCCTGGGAATCAGTACAATTACCCTCTTATTTTTGCAGGCCCATCACAAACATGTTCTAAGCATGACCTAAAATGCCCAGGTATGTGAGTATGATAGGAGAAGACTTGTAGTCAACACCTGGACAATATACATCACAAACTGCAAGCTCACCATAGCCAAATGCAATTTTTCACTTTTAAATACCAATCACTAAGGACACAAAGAACCATTTCACAGCATTTAGATGGTCATTTGACCTCTGTAGGATATCAAAGATGATAGACTTAAACAATTTAATTCAAAACTTGGAAGCAGCCCTTCCACATACAACATGGTGACACCTTGCTTCTCCAGCAGTCTATAGATAAACAATTTCATAATTCTTGAAAATTGTTTTGAAATTTAAAGAAATTACACACAATAAAATGTATTAAACTCCACTTCGTCATTTTTAGCAAATGTTGCTGTGACTGACACTAGGAACATGGTGCTTACAACCACACAGAGCATTTTTTCTAGGTTTTACTTCCATATACAGAAAGTTCATAAATATGGTCTACTATGTGTAACTGCCTGGAAATCAGAAATTACTGCTCAAGAATAGCTTTAGCTAAATATTCAAGAAACTTGTTTAGTATGTTTCTACTACCCTGAATACTTATAAAAAATCCCAAATTTAGAACATTTATGAAAATTTCAATCTTTTTCAAAAGGGACTATGAACTATGAACTAAATGTTAAAATAGTAAAAAATGGAAAAATTAAATGTTGCTATGTGTACTTCTATACAGTATTTATTTAGTCGTTACTCTATGCAACATACTACAAAATACAGTCTGATTAACTACAGTGTCAAAAGAGAGTATGACTTTTTAAGAGCTTATTTTCAGAAGTACTCAAATTTATTAATAGCTCTTGTAGTCAATGCATCTGAACAATTACAACTACTCTCTTCAAACATGATTTGCATTTCAAAATGTATGTGTCTTAAGGAGCAGCAGGCCTGAAACAACCAGTTTCAGAAAAGGTATAATCTCTCTTTTTCAACTGCATACAAAAAATAATGTGGAATTGTGCAAGCCTCCATGCTAGAGAGATGTAGCCCGACACAGGTCCACAGAACAGATGATGATAGGTTTGGCAGAACTTTTCTACTCTTTCTTTGCTGTTTTAGGAGACTCAGTAACATCGAATTATTTAAACAAGACACCGAGGTCTGTTTTATTGTTATGTTACATACTACCTCTTTGGATATTGTCATAATCACTTTTTATCTTGGGTCCTTCAGCTGCACATTCCAGAAATGCAAGGTTGTTTATAACAAATGAGGAAACATGAAGTTCAGTGATGTCTGTGATACAGTTGAACACTGCATCTGAAAAGAAGCCCCTAATTACAGAACATACACTAGCATTATCACTTTGACCACATTACACATTTATGCTTGCTGTATTCATGTTCATATCTTTCATAAAGGCAAGACTATTTTCTGAATTCTTTAAAAATACATCAATAATTTAATCTAACAGTAAGATATCATAAAGATATCATCTAGACAGGTACAAGATATTTTTAAAAGGTAAAACATTAAAATTGGTCAAATAAATATCAGGATATAATAATTTTTTTTAAGGAGATAATTTGATATTTTCCAATATTTCCCACTTTGGAAAATGAGCACATGGTTAACTCTTTCTAGAATGTTGCCACAAAGCTGCTCAATCGTTCTTTAATAGCTTCTTAAAATATACATGTTCCATCGCAATGTCAGGAAAATCAGACACTTGGAGAAATTCAATCCCTACCCTTCCCAGAATTTCTCCTTTTCTGTATATCTGATATCTAGGGCTCAATCTGAAAAAATACATGCATGTGCCTGACTGATTCATGTACTTTTTCATGTATGCCAAGGTAAATAATGCAAAGGTAGCTACAGGATTAGGTCCCAGTACTGCAAGATTTCAGTGTCACAGAATGTCTTTCATCGATGTTGTTCATATCAAAAATATTCTTTTGCTCCTAATCCCACAATGAGGAAATTAATTCCATTCCAGTCACTCATTAATATCAACAAAACTGTTAACTAGTCAATGACAGCACTAAAAGTAGCAATATGTAGGGCAGAGAAAAGGTATGAGGAATCTCCCGTTAGAGGTAAATTCATAAGGCTGTCTGCTAGGAAAACTACCTCTTCAGTTTAAACCCTAATGTTTTAACCCTTTTCTTAAAAGAATAAAGAGATAGGATCCTAAGATATTATAACAAATAAGGATTCTCAGCAATGATCATAAGAAAGCCTTTAGTTTGAAATATGCTAGTAGCCGTGCTGACTCCACACTGCTACATACTCCTAAGAGTCAGGCAAAGCTGCTTACACACCTTGATAGGCTGGCAAAAAATTTCTCCTCCACAGTAATGAAAGATGGTTTACACATGTTATTCCTTCCATAAAGTGGTTGTTGTAGTGTCTAACATACATTTTTGTTTTAAATAATTTTATATTACATACTATTGGTCAGAATAATTTAAACGAAAGTATAATTTTGTTAAAATGGCAACATTACCTTCTTAGTTTGAAACCCCAGTGCTGTTTTCATCTAGTAAACAATTTAAAACCTTTGAAACAGAACTGCTCTTTGCATGACAAATACATTACAGTCTATTCAATGCTTTTTTCTTTTTTATTTGATTTTCACAATTATGTTACTGACCACTGTTCAAATTTACCTGCCAACTTTTAAGAACTGATGCACTCCTGGTAAGTATAACTTTTCTTGAAGAGACAAAAAAGTGTGAAAATTTATACGTATATCTATGTACGTACCGATATATAGTCTCACACATACCCTACTGCTCTATTTTGCCTCCTTTGCAGTATTTCCACAGAAAGGCCCCAAAAGGCTTTTTTTTTTAAAGAAGACAAACCAAAACATGTTCTAAGGCTAAAGAGAACCTTCCTTCTTGATCATTAATGTATTTTCCGGTACCAAAAGCCTCAACAAGGAAATGCTGAAATTGTACGTGTAATTCCTCTATTGAAACAGAAGTGGGCCCTGAAGTACTAATACCAAGTTTCCCTACACATATCTCAACTTGCCTGAACTCATCCCACAAAGCTTTGTTTTGACCAATTTTTTTTTGTGTGTGTGTATTATATAATATAATACGTCATTCTTTAAAACAAATAAAATGGTAGTTTTTATAAAATAGTACATAGGTTAAATTTCAAAACATTGTACTAGTGTTAAATCGGAGGAAACGTACTGGAAGTGGCCACACAGTGCTCGTACTTATTCACTTCACTTTTTTCCAGGTTTAGAATTATAGATTATAGACTCTGGGAAAGGATTTGATACCTGCCTTAAAAAGCACTATACATATAATTTGGAACAATTTAAAGAATTTCCCTGTAAGAATACAGTGTAATAATACTTCCCTCATACATTATGGATTGGCTTTATTTCAGAAAGGGAAAGCAGAATATGACACCATTTTGTACAATGAGCTTTTCTACTGTATTTATGGATTCATCTCATACAGAATTTGATTTTTTAAAAGTAGCAAGAAAGAGTCTAATGACTGTAATATGAAAACAGGTTTTCTGACAGCCATTAGTTTCTGGAATACCCTACAAAAGACTAAAGATAAGCCAGCTACCATCAGACTGCCTGACCCACATCAAGCCATCTTCTCCTGCTTCATTATCAATTTATAAAGTTCCATGTGTTTGTGTTACAATTGCCATGAAATGTCTCTAAAGTAAGAATAAATGCTTTGCAGTAAAAGGGAAAAGGAGTCAAAACTAACAGATGCTGGGAATTTAGATGCTTAAAAGAAACCTTCAAATGTTCAAACCACACAGACAGGACACAGAGAAGGAGTCCTACACCAGTTCAGTGTTGTTAATACTAGTCTCAAAGACTTTAGTAAGGGGAAAGTAGACACAGACACATTGTGTGATAACATGCAATTGCACTGCCTTTGCATGCAGCTAAAATTCAGAATTTTCATTACTAAAGATACTGTATTGAGTTAAATTTCCTAAATGGACCAAAAATTGGGGAGTGAGGAAGAGAGGAGGAAGGAGAGGTAATGAAGATGGCTGAGATGTTCCTGGAGCTGATGCTGCTCATGGTTTAGCAGTAGAATTACCTAACTACCAGATGTACAATTAAATGGCCCCATTTTCCTCCCTAATTTGGATGCCAGTGAAAGGACTCTTAATTTTTATTAGCATAACTGAAATGAAAGATAACCATATATCTCTAGCTCAGGAACGAAAAGCAGGTATTCACTTAGACTAAATGCTTCCTTATCTTCCAATTTTATTCCTGTTTTTTAGGTATCATAAACAACTAATAGCCATTAAAATCCATCTTTGAACATCACAGGAAAACAATTACAGTTGTACAAGTTAAGAGCAGATTGTAATTTCCCTCCTATAAAGAGCTTATCTTGAAGATTTCTGTGCAGCACTGTGTACTTTCAGAAATGCTGGATAAAATGCCAATTCTCTTGCAGTTTGTTTACAGTTCATTTGCCATCATCTGTGTACTTTACATCATAGATGGAGATTTCAAAAGCTGATTATAAGAGACTAAACAGGAAAAGACTGCATCTTTAAACTTATTATAATATCCATAGAAGACTAGTTGCCTAACAATTCTATTAAATATTAAGTATACTGATCTTTATGCTTTACAATCAGTTGTGTAAGCCAGAAGGAAAAAGAACACAAAGTATTAAAGTGAAAATACTTGTCATGCACACCTTCTGTTCCCCTACACAATAATTGCCTATTTCCTGCACACTGTTGTTCCAATAGTCAAAATTATTTACTCCCACTCACAATGAGTAAATGCCATCACTTAGGCAAGCCTAAGGTCTGCTAGTTCATTGGGATTTCTTAAGCAGAGTATTTGTCTGTTCTTACAGGACAGCAACAGGATTCAAAGCAAGCATGAAATGAAAAAATGGAAGAAAATGTTCATCTTCACGCTTGCTCAGCATTCCGCAATTGTATATTCTTGCACGTAAGTTTAAAATTAATGTGTGCAAAGCATTCAGATAATAGTTACATACCTGTCACTCTGGTCTGTAGTCCATGTAACAGATCTTCCTTCTGGCTTGGTTTTGTACCATATTCTTACTGCTCGAGGAAAGTCTGTTGGAGTCTGAATTCCTGATTTCCTTATCTCCAAGCTCCAAGTACCAGTAGCAAACAGAAGCTCTCCACAGCCAGGTGCCTGGCTGCAGCAAGTTAAATAATATAGCTGTTCTTTCCAGTGGTCTGCAGGTAAAGTCAGAAGTTCATGTACAATCTGATTCCTGAGATTTCCCCCCTCCTTTGAAACACCCTTTAGCTTGGCTGACCTTGTGAATTTTTCAATGCCTGACACAGCAGCAACATCTACCTCCTCAACCTTTAGCACAGATAAATCACAGCAGTCCAATATCAGCAGAAAATCCTTGTTCCCATGATTCTCTATGGCACAGCAGTCCTTTGAAATAGAAATCCCAGAAGTCTGTTCCTTGTTGCTATGGTTACCATTTTTATCAGAATTATCTTCTTCACCTTTATCACAGAGAGCAAAATCATTATATTCCGTTTTGGACGAACAGGCACTCACATTTGTTGCAGGAATGTGGCAGGGTTCAGATGCGCTCATTTTACAGGTTTCATCAAACTGTGACTGGCAGCCTTCTTTACTGGTACTGCTGCTTTTCCTGTACCGACTTCCAGTCTCAAAGAATAAAACTATGTTGCCTTCAATAACTTTGCTTTTAAAATCCACATCCAAGTCCAATACATAGTGCTTTACAAGCATGTAGCTAGTGTTGGCCATTAAGGGCAAGTCATCCTTCATGGGGTCTAGCTGCGTCTCCATGTTCCAGTCTATTTACAAAACCTGAGGCATTTCTTACATATGATGTCTCCAGTATTTAAATAAATTGCAGTTCCTCCACTTCTCACACTCTAAGAAAAAAACAAAGCAAAACAAAACACCAAAAAGAAATCAGGTAATAATTTCACAACCATTTCCAAAATGCACTAGATCTGAAAGTTACTTAAATTCTAGTGGCCTTTGTTAAAAATAGCACAGCCAAAAGGTGATTGTGTCTCCATAGAATAGCATCAAGCTAGTTGCTTCAGGATTTGCTGTCAAGAACCACTGGTTTCAGTGTTCAGAAGAGATAACAAGTGAAAATATTTCTATGAAAGAAAACAACTTTACTATAGGCCTCCTGTTAAATCTTTTCACCCACAATAATCCTTTAGAAAAGATACATTGTTACACAACATCTAATTTAATTTATTACTGCACTGTTTGTTTTTAAGGTTGCTGTATTTATTTCAAATGCAGTAACCTCAAAAGATAATGATAATTTTTCTACTGATTCTAAGTAACAGGAGTCAGCCTAAATCACTTTATGCCTTAAAGTAATAATTTCAAATATACAATGCACCTCCTCAGACTAATATACTTTCCACATTACAACTGCTCTTATATCACCACTTCAAGTAAATTATAAGAAAATGAGCCAATTTACTATGAGTGCATTCCAAGTATTCCTTTGAGATTGCTCATGAAGATTTCTTGAATTTATAGTTAAATACTTAAGGTATACGATTACATCTTAATAGCTGGAAACCCATTACCACTAGGGATAGTAGCACCTTACAGGTCTTCTCACTGGAAAATATGCAAATACCTATACAAGCAAGAAGATGTATCAATGTATGTTGCAACAACAGGCAGACCTTCAACGCAGAAGTTTAACTGACGTGCATTCTCTGATTGTCTGTGATCGTTGAGCTAAAGTTATGCACTTTTAGCTCACTGAAGTCCTTTTTGTCTACTTTCCAGGCTAGAAATCAAAACTAAGACAAAGAAGCAACTATTAAAACACACATTTCTCTCCCTGCCAATTCAGTGACAATTTCGTGGTAGACAGCCAAGTCTGTTTTTAAATGCCTCAAGTGAACAGATAGTCCCTTGCAGCACTCTTTTAAAGTTTAACAGCCACATCACAGACTTCAGTGTCCAGTGTCAGTTTTTGTGGAGTTCTCAAAGTCAGCACAGAGGAGAACCCAGACTTCCCCAAGACTTGCTATTTCTTTTGTAGGAATCCAGGGCATGCTAGCAAGCTAGCATCAGTAAGTAAAAGACTCAGGCCAAGAAATTACCTATACTGTTGCCTGAACTAGCTACACACAAAGCACACAAACCATAGCAGATCTACCATTTCTTTGATAGCTTTCTACTGGACACAAACACCTCTTACAGGGATGTCCATACCAGGGCACCAAGCTCAAGTCTGAAGCTCCTCCTTCACTGAAATACCCAGTAATTTCAGAATAATTTTGAACATTGCCTGCAAGTGACAATCATTGCATCTTTTGTACTGCTTCCAGTATACTTATCTATTGTCTGAGAGTTTTCCCAATGTTTTTATCTGAATTTAATCTTCTTGTTCATAACATTTTACTATTTCTAGTGCTTTCAAAGTTCACATAAAGAAAATACTTTGCAACTTGCACTGCCTAAGTGATGTGTACATCTGTATACTTTCAGAATAGTCTTGGCACATAGCCAGGAATATCATTAGAGCAACCAAAGGTTTTAAAAGCTGTGACATGAGCAGTGCATCTGCAATGTCTATGCATAAAGCTGTGGACTGAACTTCATGTTATCTGGATTTATCTCTGACTTCCAAAACTTTATGACTTCTAACAAGTTAGCTAAGTATTGGTGCTACAGAAAAGAATGGAAGTGACTTCGTGGGGAAAAAATCAATACTGAATTGTCATTCAAAAATCCCAGTTTTGCACAAATACTTAAATTTTCTTATTTGAAAATCAGGTATAACATAATACCAACACAATTTATAAAATGTGAGTACAATACCCACAATAAATACTAGTGCTATATTACTTATAAGTCTTTATGTCCCTATTTTTCTGGTTTCCATTTGGAGGATATGATCAATTTCTTACCTCAAAATTATTAAGATAATTACACTAACATTAAATTCTAAGCTCCTATGGTAAGAAGCACCTCTGAACACCTTAAAATAAGTAGTAAAGCTGCAGTTCAATGCCTACAAAACCTCATTTATTTTGTAAAGGACTATCAGATTTATTTAACATTCATTAACAGGGCAGGTTGAAAGGTGACAAGTAGTGCCAGATAAGTAAACTCAATCCAAATTAAAAACAAACAAACAAACAAAAAATCCACAATCAAACAACAAAATTAATGGAATCATTATAAAAAAAAAATCATAAATAAAAACCCTTTTCAAAACTACTAATGCCAAAACAGTAAATCCATGAGATTTGAGAAACAATTAAAACCAAAGGCCAATGAGGCTAAAAAAAATGCAGAGCTTGACATTCATTTTCTACAGTTGAAAGTTTCAGATCAACCTTTCTGTTTAGTGGCAATGACACATCTGATCACATTTACAAACAGAGCAACAAGACATGAGAAAAACACTCGCAGACAAGTAACAACTCTTACTGCATGCACTGACACTGAATTTTAATTCAAATGTTCCACTGTGTCTGTTTAATCCTACCTTAAATTGCCTTAACTTCAGATTTTTCAGCTTTTAAAAATTAAGTAGCCTATTTCCAAGCACTAGTATGTGAATTTAAATGGCTGTTTTCAGGCGTCCCGATCCTCAACCTCTAAAGTATTTTTAAATGAATTATTTTACAGAACATTAGAACTGCTGCAACAAAGAAGCTGATATGCTATTATATTTCTGATGGTGTTGGGGACTCATTCACTCAAACATCTTTCTCTTTTTATACTATATTTTGATAATTTCATGATGATATTGAATTATCAAAAAGCTCTGACTTCTGTGCAAAGCATGCTTCTGCAACAAATGATAATTTTACTTCTCCATTAAAGCTCATATTGGAAGCTGCACCCTATGAAGTGATGTGGTGTCTCAAGTAATTTGAGATAGTCCTATTTAGAGCTCTCCTGTGCTGGAAATAAACTGAATTTACACTCCACAGTTTTAAGACAGGGTGCATGTTTTTAATTTAAATGTAAATTTTTTAAGTTTCACCAATTTTAGCTTTTTAAAAGTAGGAGTTACATTATGAAAGTACAGCAAACTCCACAAATCGACTGTGGAGTTTCTAAATATAAAGACTTCAGATGGTATAATTTGCACAGCAGATGGAAAATTACATTTAAAAAAAAAAAAAAACCCCAACAAAAAAAACCAACCAACTGAAGGAGTCTAAGGAAATCTATGACCAGGAACTTAATTTTCAATATTGGGATACACATCCTCGGTGTGAATTTCTGTCTACGTGATGTTAATTGGAGTGTATATGCTCCATAGTGTATCTGCTTCTAGATAAAGTATACATATTTGCTAACAACTTCACCATTGTTTTTTCAACATCCAACTGCAAACATACATTCACTGAATTCGGGATGGGGGGGAATATACACAAAAAAAGCGCTTGATTTAAAAAATGTCACTCCTATACTATCTGGTCTATGCCTGTATCCTCCAAAGAGTTAGTGCTCACTTAATAACTTGCCAAAACCCCACTGTTAACAAGAAAGAAATTACAAACAGAATTACTTAATTTCCTTGTTCTCTAGGGTTTCATGGTCATGCAGAGAAGCAATGTTTGTTTTATACTACTGTATAGCTGTACAGATGAAGGAATATCAGAAACATACTGTAACACACACACACAAAAAAGATATTTAAACATTCAGTTTTAGAGGTTAGCTTAAAACTATTCTTGGTCCTATCTGTATCATATCAATTCCAGTAAATTATTCATATTATAGAAATAGATATGTCTAAGTGGCTAAAAGTAAGTGATACAAAGGAGTAACAGAACCTTGAAGTGCAACCTTGGAACTCCACATAAGCATCAGAGATGCTGTACATGCTGTTAGCTGTCTGTTAATTCTGCTGTAAATACATTGTCCACTAATATTCTTGCACTGGACAGTTCTTAACTTAGTGAGGAACTCATCAACAAAAGTTTTGCTAAAGCACAATTCAGCACCTCACTGCTGGCAGCAATAGTCCATACATAACATAAACACCACATTTAAGACTAGGGAATGATAAAAAATGGTCTTAAGAGTTTTGTTTTGTGTTTTTTAAATTACAAACAAATAAAAATTAAAATTAAAAAAAAAATCACAGGCAAATTAAAGATAGTATGGGACACAACTGTCCCTCCAAAAGCAAAGCTAAACTTCTATTATTTCTTCATTATCTAATAGCTCAGTTGTTTAATAAGAGAAAGGTTATTTTAACAGTTTTAAATTTTGACACATCTCTACTGCATGGGTTTTTCGACTAAATATTCATAATCTGGTTGCCTAACAATTCATTTAGCTTGTCTTAATCCTCTGGAAAGAAAGAATAATGGCTGTTGAAAATCTACAATTTCATTGACAGAATAGGCCTAGCAGAGCACCACTAACATGGCTAGAGGACTGAAGCACACAGGTGTAGGAGGAGAGGATGATGGCTCTGTGTTTGGTCAGCCTTGGGATGAAGCAGTTTGAGATTACCTGCTATAACCCCGTACCTAAAGGGGTGTGCACAGAAGATGCAGCCAGACTCTTCCTAGAGGGTCGCAGAGAAAAGATAAGGAAAAATTTATTAAGCTGTCTTGCAAATTCAACTATATTCCATATTATACTGCATTACACAGAGGTAACATCTTTAAAAATATAAAGAAAAATGGTCATTTTTATGTTCTGCAGAGCTGCTTTTTTTGTTGTTTTTGAACTGAAACACTAATTGAAAAGGTAAGATGAAATCAAGAATAAGAACAGAAATATATAACTTTAAGAATTAATATTCCAAAATGTACTCCCAGGAAACAGTGTTCTTTACATTTTCAGTAGAGGTCTAGAATGTAGCTGAAGTAAGAGAACAAATAAAATATTACATTTTTTGCTCCAGGGTAAAGCTAACCAGAAATTTGCAAGATATATGTTTAGAGAAAGTCAGACTGCATCACTGTTTCTAAAGTTGCTCATTTGTTTTCCATATAGAATTTACCTTTATTATGTATTTCACGGCTATAGTATTAGGGTGATATTCCACACAGTATTTAGAGTGACTACTTAAAATATTGTTTATAACAGTGAAGATGCCTAAACAGTACTGTTTGCAGTTATTGTTTTGGGGTTTTTTAAAGGAAATTCCTTAAGAATCTTTTTAAGGAATCTTAAGACATCTGAAAACTATATGACAGATTTTCAGAAGGAATACCAATTTACAGAGATAGTAGCTAGTGCTTTTAATGGAGATTGGGCCTCTAAAAGTCTTAGGAAGTGAGGGATGGGAAAAAGAGACAAACAGAAACCCAAATGCGTAGCGAAGTCTACTTACTTACTTCCTCTGATGACTCTAAATAACTCTGAAACAGAATTACAAAGCTAACACCACTACAGAGAAGACTCTGAGCCAGGGGAGGAGGGGGGACGGGTCGGACACTAATGTGTCTTGAAAAGCATTCATTCCACATACATTTTCAGGATGGAAACAGAGACGCACTGTGCTTGTTTCAGAGATAGGATACAAAATAAAACCTCCAACGTGATCAGGAAATAACTTTACCAAAAATTAACAATAATTTTTAAAGCTTTTCAAATGCATGTATTTGAATCCTGGAACTTCACTATGGGAACTTCTGTATTTACAACCTCTCGACTATAACATAGCAGGGTAAAAAAGAAACAATGATGCAAGTGCTAGATAATTTGCTACTTTTCAGAAGCTTCAGTCAGAGAACTTTACAATATTCAATGAACTAAACCAAAAGGACTTCAAGGCAAGATCAGTTATGTTTCCTGGGACATACATAAAGTATTAATACAAACCATTTGTTAAAAATTATACATAGCACCACATTCAAGGTGTGCTTTTATTAATATATTTGCAGATATTAATTTACCCTACCTAGAGATGTTTTCTGTAATATATTCCAGAGGACTTAGTGTGCCCTCTTGTGTGTACGTAATGTTACACTACTACGCATTAAATCAGTTGGGTACATATGCAATAAAATTAAATCTTTAATATTACAAGTGATTATAAAATACCAACAACACACTGCCTTAAATCTATTATTCTTACAACTTCAGACTTGTATCTGACCCAAATTTATTGAAGACAAGAATAATCAGTGCTAACACAATGTATTTTCCAGATTTTTTTTAAATAAACCCAAATGTTAATAAATCAGCAAAACAATTGTGCTTTTTAATCCCATTTTATTTACACCTGCTTTATTAATGAGAAATTTAATGGTAAAATTATGCATTTTTAGAAAGCACATAGCATTTGCAATACAGAAAAACAGTATGAGGCTACCCAGAATTTGGAAGAATCTAGTAGAAATATTTTAAGCTATATATATGATCCTCACCTGACAGAGAGCTAGAGAAATGATTTAAATGTTTTCTTTGGGCCCAAAGCTATGTTATGTAAGAATTAACTTGACATGAGATGAACTGATGTATTGTCTTTAATTATGACATTAAAATACACAGATAAATGACTGTGCTCCAGAAAAGATGGATATCTACTCCTCCTTTCAGCTGTGCTTGGCTTATCAAATATTGGATGTCAGCCACCCTGGGACGTCTCAGTTTTATCCAAGAAGAAAAGAATGAATGGTTTATTTGGTCACTGAAATAACCACCCTTTTTAGTTTCAAGAAAAAAAGTGAAAGATCAAGGCAATTAATGACTATACACCCAACCTCTGCAGCAATGGAAAAGATGATATAGGAATCACATTGAAGTGAACCAGAAATTAAACGAAATTTTAAGAAATTAAGGATGGACTTTAACAAAAGAGGATAATAAAAAATGACAGCGGAATGTAATATCAGAGGTAAAAGTTTGTTTGTTTCTAGTTTCTTAAAAGGTCCGCTGTGAAAGCCTGTAACTGAACAAGACAAAACAACATACATGTATATGTATGTATTTATTGTTCACATATTCAAATGCTAGGCATCTGTATTTTTGCTTTCAAATAGTACTGCTATTTCAACAATATTGTAAAAAATCATGCTGAAATTTTCTTTGAAGTTTAGTATCTACACATAGACTGTCCCTCACTGGTCCAACATCACTAAATCAGCAAGATGAGACAGAAGGTACGTCTCGTAGAAGAAAAAAGAAAATTTTTTGCTCATAGAAGCAAAAAGTTGTCATGACAGGCACAAGAGGCAGGTGAGAAGAAAAAGTGTATCTGTGTAACAAGCAAAATGCTTGTAAACTCAATGCCTTCCTCTTTATTTGAACTCATATGTTTTCATAAAATTTTGATTATTTGGGGAATTTAAATAAAAAGGCTGTAAATAATGATGTCATTTACCATTTGATTCCATCTGCATTTGTTTAAATGCAACTTCTGTCTTCTCTTTAATCAAATTTTTTCTGAAAATGTACAAAACTCATAATTATCCCACCAACATATTTTCTACTGCAAGTACTAAAATACAGCTTATTAAAATCCTAAGCAAAATCAAGAGGAGCTGCAACATTATGCAAATCTGCAAGTCAAGCCTGGTGATACAAAGGCCAGGTTCTTCCTTACTTTTTTCCTGAATAATTGAATACAAATTCAGATGAAGTGTAACAAACTTGACTTCCAGACAGTGTATGATCATAGAACTAGTTCAGAGTGGCAGCTGTCATTCAACATTTTTCTCACTTTCATGGGGAAAAGGAGTATGAAACACAAAGAGAAATGTTTGGGTTTTTTTTTAAACAAACAGAACTGACTATGCTAACTACACAGAAATGGAAAGTCTTGCCTATATACTCCTATCTCATGTATTTTTTGAACACTGATGTAATAATGTATGCTGTGTTGTTACTAAAGTGGTTTAAAAACCTCCGAAGCTTTCCAGGCAAAATCCATTAGTATGCATTCTACCATATAAACGTCAAAGCACACAGGTACCATTTTGGGTCCGGCTATCTAATACACTCTCACTGCTGAACTGCCATCTATTCTGCATTTCCTTTCATTCATCCTTAATAGGTTAAGAGGATGAATTATAATCATGGTGTTCACATAGCACAAGAAACACTACCTCTAATGCTGAAGCAATAGCCTCGCTGTACACCTCAGAAGTTCTCGGTACCTGTTTGCTTTCTATATGCAAACAGTATATCTTTTACGACTGCTTCCTAAATAGGCTTTTCTGAGTCACTATTCCTTGGATTTGATATGGCAAGTTCCTCACGACCTATAAAGGTACTGTCATCACAGAAAAGATACTAGAGCTGTTATTTCAGACATCTTTTTTTTGAGATATTTCTCTTACACAACTTACTGTTTTCGGTAATAATTTTTTCTATATTCTGTCCATAATGTGAGTATCTGGTTCTCATTTTTTTTAAAGTAATTCATTTCACTTTTAGTAAAGGAGGTTCATCAATGGGATTCTAAGCATGAAAACAAATTAGAAACTGTAATTCTACCAGGAACTCTTGACTGTTTTACAAACACTGCTTTATGTCATACTTACTCTGCACACAAAGCTGTAACAAACTACTAGTACATTTTAAAAATAGACCTCACATTCAATGCACCTTCCTTTTCAAATGTACTTTGTAAGGCATCAACATATAAGGCAAACTAATTGTTTGCTTACATGTTTTAATATTTTAGAAGGTTGATGTTTACAAAAGAATAAACAATAAAAGCAGATGGTGGCCAACATGAATAGAGTCACTGTTGATAATTTGTGCATAAAAGGCACAAAGAATAGGAAATAGGGGAGAAGTGATCCTTCATGGATTGGTATTTCTATAACACTGCTTTTCCATTTAATACAGAAAGCATTGGCCTGAATTAGAAACCTAAATCTCTGAAAGCAAACCCAAGAAAAGAGATTCCAGGCAAAATAAAACACAGTTGCAAAGTAGACAAGATTAGAGAATAAACTTCCTGAAGTTTCTATAGCAACACATGTTTCTTTGTGGTAAGAAATACACAGTAATGCACACTTTAGGTTGCTACAGTTAAAATGAAAATGAAATAAAGAGACAGAAGATGGGAAGAATTTGGAAACCTAATCCTGTCCTATAGAGGAAACTGGAGACGAAAAAAAAAAAAGGTCATCTGACCTACCCTGGGAATACATCCATTACTTTTTAGTTTTTCAATTGCTAACTATTCCAGTCTAATTCCACTCTAACACTAATAATCCACATGAGAAAATCAGAAAACCATCTGAACTTGTTGGGAGGTCCAGCACAGGCACTACTAGGTGGAAGCAAATACAGACTTAAAAAAGCTTACAGACTTAAAAAAACCCCAACCCACAACAACCTTGCAAAACAGAAAATACAAGGTCATTAGAAATGGCTCCATAATATAATGGCACAAGCTAGAAATGTGGTACGCAGAATGCACTGAATCATCTAGTCCCTTTCCAAGAACACGCTTTATTTCATTGCACTTCTGCTAGCTAAGCCAGTGATAGATTGTCTAACATTGTTAAAACACAACAGTAAAGGACAGCTGCAAAATGCAGTCATCTAAGATATGTCTTCATGGTAAAATGCAGTTCTATGCCAAACATGTTCTTTTGTAAGCATACAGAAAATAACCTGTTATTTCAGAGCAGAACTGTAGCTGTTTCTTCTCGTGTGGGCTATATGAGAGAAGATCAAGAGAACCGATCTCTGACAAAACCAGGTGGTTACAACTCTGTATTTGATATCTGCCAAGCCCTGGAAAATTCCTAACTTGAAGCTGTTCCAAAAAATCTGAATACATGGTTATTGTTATTGTATTATTATACATGTTATAGCTGTATATGTTATAACCAGTACTGACTGGTTAATGCATTAAAAACCATATCAACATTTTTTACTGTGCAAAGTCAAAGTTGCTCAAACTTATTCACACACAAATGCTGACACAAGTAGCAGGCATTAGTCCCCAAGATGGAAGCCACTTCTATCTCAGCTTTTCTGTTTTTCACATAGTACACAAACTCATTCCCTGAAATAATAGCCAATTAAAGCAATTAAATACAAACTTACACAAATAGAGTTTCCTAGAAGGATGTTTAGACAAACCCTACCAATTTATGCTAGGTCTGTTTCAAGATACTTCTCCAAGCTGCTGATTCTGACAGAATCACTCCTTTTGAAGAACAGTCAACAGCATGGGGATCTCCATGCGCAGTCACTCCAGTCCACAGCCGGGCACATGCAGCTGAGCTAGTAATTTAAACTAATATTCTGGGCTGCAAACAAGGATATCTGAAGCCTACACAACATCTTGTTTGTATTATGTACTCACTATATTCTTCAAAAGGTGTAAAAGTATTCCAGTACCACAGACTTTCCTTAGAAATCAGTGGTCAGTATCCAGAGGCTGCACATGTAAACAACACCAGCTTTTTATCTCCATGTAAAAGACAGTGCAAAATTAAGCTATGTTTGGTTTATTTTCATCTTCAGTTAAGCATGATTTGCTTAGTCTGTACATAAAAGCTAACTCAATTGCTTTTAATATGCGGGTGTTAGAATTATACCCTACAATACATTAAACCCTACTTCGCACTTAAAGACATTAAAAACTGGGGGGAGGGAAGTCTTTTGGATGAACACTCTCTTTAATAATTATAAGATGTTTATAACTTAATTCCCTTCAAATGGATTTCGAGGAAGCTTCTTCCAAATCAAGTTTTATAAATTTTTCACGTGGTGTGAATTTCACTTCTTACCAAGAAGTCAGTTTTGAACGTCAGCCTCAACAGTAATTTTACTCTTTAAATACCAAGTAATATGTATACATCATTTTCAGTAAGTAAGAACTTATTTTTATTCCGCACACTTAACACAAAGAGCTAAGCTGTCTTAAGCCTTTTTAAGACAGGAACAAGTTCTGTAGATGAAAGCAAGGCTTAAACAAGCTAACAGAAAACTACCCATGCCCAGAGAAAAACACATCATATACTAAAGATTGAGACAGAAGCACCACTTACTATCGGTAAATGAATTAGGAAAAGCATCCTGATATTCCCCATAAACTCTCTGTAGTCCACTGGCAGTTCTTTCTATTACAGTACTGTCTGTAATATGGAGCTAAAATCATTAAGCAGGGACCAAATATATGCAGCTAAATATTTTCAAGTCCCTGTCCACAAACCTATAATTACTATGTTTACATAAAACCCATTTGTGTAAGGATGGAATTCTCAAGTTTTATTTTACAAAATTATTTCAAGGTGGACAAGGTCCTAGGCAACCTGCTGCTTGAGATGGTGCACTAGACTAGAAGACCTTTAGCAGTCCCCTTCAAACTCAGTGATTCTGTGGAGATGTTGAACAGCATTAAAGAGGTGCAAAATTATCTTGGATTTTATTTCCACTCAAAATACACATGGAAGGCTGCACGTGTGTCTGATTTTCAGGAGACAGAGCATACAAGTGAGAAGAGATTCATACACAAGAAGTGTCTAAGTCAAATCTGTGCTGAAACAGAGTAACTGTTTTTGACTCAATGAAGCTGTCATTTAAAAATACCATCTACAATGTTAAAGAACTATTTCTTTAAGGCTGGAATCAGAAAACCAGTCTTCCCTTTCCAGTGTTGATATTGGCAAGCCGCCTCACTCAACTTGACCTTTGCAAAAACGAAGCATTATCCTGAGTAAAGGACGCAGCCAAGCTGAAATCCTCAGGTGATTTACAGAGTGCTGTTTATAGAGATACGAGCTGCTTCTATATGCGTGTCTAAGCGTTAAAGGTACCAAGGAGTGAGAAAGCTTACTAATCAACCTTGAGAAGCTTGAACAGAATTACATTTAAAGTTCTTTCAGGAAATTATACTTAAAACTAGAGTCCTGCAAGAAGGACACCGATTCAAGCCCTGCAAGTAGTGTGAACAAAGGTGACGGGCACCGCTGGCTGCGCATCCCCTGCTGTCCTGCAGCCTGACCACGCTACTGCTTGCTACTCGCAACCCGCCGCAGGATGGTTACAAGAGAAGGCGAGACGGTAACATGACTGCCAGAGCACCTGCGAGGTGGTCTCGGGCCTCGACCGGTCCTCCCGACACCGGGACAAGGGGAGCCCAGCCGAGCGTGGCTCATCCCCTCTGCGGGGCACCCGGCTCCCCCTTACGCCTCCTTCGCCTGCGGCGGAGCCCCCTGTGCCGCGCCAGGCCGGAGGCACGGGGCTGAGGGCGTGC
>JAAGNO010010325.1:20890-36625 GCA_033439905.1 Ceryle rudis
TTCTTAATGCACCCCAGGATACCATTGGCCTTCCTGGCCACAAGGGCACATTGCTGTCCCATGGAGAACTTGTCTACAAGTGAATTGATCCAGAATAATGGTCTTCTCACATAAAGTAATCCTATTTCTGCATTTCTTTTTTAATTTTACACCAAATTTCTAGTACTGCAACCATAAGAGATGTTTGCATTAATTTTCTTGTCAGTGTTCATGATTATCTGTAATCTGTATTAATGGCAAAATGACCATTATTCATCTTTGAAAGAAATGAGTTTAGAAGATGTTTCCATTATAACGTTACACAGCAAAGAAACCTAAAAAAATAAAGTATTATTACTCTTACTTAATATCACAAGTATGTTGACTTAAATCCTGCATCTATGTTTTGAGAAGAATGAGAAGGAAATTTGTTCTGGACTTTGTATTTCTTTTTTTTTTTTTCCTCTTTAGTTTCACAAATGTAGGCAGAGAGTTCTTGCAATTCTTTCTTACAGAACCAGACAGATAACTTTTAATACATTTTTAATTTGTGAGTCAGGCGACGTGTTGCTGTGGAGAGGAAAAGAAAACTAAGGGGAATGTATGTGGCTTCTTGCTGCTGTCCCAAGTACCTGTGGCATGTCACATTAGGATGGATTGTCCTTTGCCACCGCAGATAGTTTGTGCAGACACTTAGTTGAATTTTCTTGGAGTTTAAATATCCTGCCTCCCACATCAGAATGAGGTAGCTTCTGACTGCCCTTGAGTTGGTTAGAAAGAGAAGCTGTGTGGTGTTGCTCATATTACAAAGAAAACCCAGTCTAGACCATTGAGCTGATAATTCCCTGGCACTGAGACATGAGTTTTCTAGCCCATGGCTGGTCCAGATGGACGTGAGAGAATTCTCCGCCCCTTCTTTGGAATCTATTCCTAACCTCTTTCTTTTTCTGAAGAAACAGTGGGAAATGAATGATGAAAATGTATTTATTGTAAATAGTTTAGTATAATTTTAATAAAACAAAGTTGTTTGATTTCTTTCATTGATTTATTACTCTAATACAATGTTGGCTTTTAGCATTAAATTCCGCTATGCTATGTCACTTTTTTTTTTTTGAGACAATTTATGTTCACTGCTTAGTATTGTTTTTTTTATAAAGATAAATAAACAGAAATAACATTCAGCTAACTTCAGTTTCCGCAGAAAATGTATCATATGATATTTGAGAATATCTTCAAGCAGATTTCAGTGTAACAGGCAAAGAAGATCAGAGTACATTTTGAGTAAAAGAAGATGAAAAAAGTAGTTGTAGATAATTCTACTTTTGTCCATTTTCAACCCATTTTTATAGATGTGAAGGATGCTGAATTATTCCAAATTGTTTGTGCATCATGGAAATTAACACCTATAATTTTGTAGCAGCAAAACCATACCATTTTAGATATTAAAATCAGTATTTTTATTAGTCAGATATTTTAATACCTTTTAAGTACAATTAGTGACAATTTAAAATAGTATGTGAATGTAATTGCAGTAAAGTGTGACATGTCAGTATTCTTGCTTCATGGCTCTGAGGATTCTGCATGTCTCTTCTCTCATGTTATACCTAACTGTGTGTTCTCAATTTTCTTTTAATTTCTTGAAAGGCAGCTACAAAAAAATAGATGTGAAGTTTGTTTTAGAAAGTTTTTAGTCATATTTTGAACTATACTTGCATTTATTACTTCACAGAATCTGTTTGTCCGACAAGAATTCCTGTGGCAGCTCGAGATGAAAAAGGATTTGACATTCTTGTAGGATTAGGTGTGAAGAAAAAGGTTAAGAAGAGAATTCAAATACCAACTACTAATGCAAAAGCTTATGAAGTAACCTCACGTGTTGACCTGTCGGAATTGACAAGGTATTTAAATTTATAAATGCACTTCTAAATTTAGGAAGACTTTTTTTTTGTTTGCTTAAAGTGAGAGTTATTTTAAGACTTACATAAATGTTCATGCACTATGTTTTTTCTTCCCCCTTATTTAGGAATGTGTTTCCAGAAGGTCTTCCTCCATCCTATGTGTTTGTTTCCACTCAAAGATTTAAAGTAAAAAAGACATGGGATTTGTGGAGAATTCTAAGTCTGGATAAGAGACCACAGATAGCAGTCACTATTAATGGAGAAGAGAAAACATTAGCATTCACTACAACAAGTTTAATAAATGGTACACAAGTTATTACTTTTGCTTCACCTCGTGTAAAGGTAAGAAGTCATCATCATGCTGGAATACTCGTTTCAGTACACATACTTCCTTAATTTTTTTAAAAAGGCGTTATCTTATTTTTGGCTGCTTAGGCATTTAAAAATAGGTGTGAGGTGCTTCACCCACATTTCCAGAGTGTTTCCAGTGGTCATCACTGCAAATGATGTGCATGTGCTTTCTACTTAATAGTATCCAGCAGGTAATTGTGAAGATCATAGAGACTGACTTTTCACACAGCTCTTTGCTTAATATGCTGGGAAGTACTTTCTGCCTTTGATACAGAGACTAGAAAATGTGAAAGAAAATAGTCCATTTTTTAGAGAGGGTTTTTGTTAAGTGTCTGAATTCCTTGAAAATACATAATGACTGAAGTTACTTTCTTCTCCAGAGGAGTACATAGCACCTTACAAGATCAGAGTTCGATCTGTAATTTTATAGTTATCTGTTGAATAAAAATTCCCTTCACCTACTTTTCTCACTGAAGGAGTTCCCCTCTCTGTGCAAACTGATTTTATTGTCTTCTACTGTAATCTTAAGGTTCTCTTTCAATCTTTTTTTCTCCTGTAATTTCCAGTGAGATGTTGAAATCTTGTAAGAAAGATTGTCTTGGTTGCAGGTGAGACGGAGGGAAGGAAATTGCCTGTCTCTACTGTTGCATTTGTAGCAGTATAGGAATATGCAGCATAGAGATTCCCATTCAGGGAGTATTTAAGTGAATAAAGAGGGATGCTTCAGCAGAGAAAGAGTGGGAGAGATTTTCTGCTGGCATGCTTCATGGCCAAGGGGGTTCAACTCTTCTGGGAAATGGTGGCCTGTGTTCGAATCCTTACTCCAAATCAGGCTGAAGGAATTTGAAATATAAATCCTCAGAGGAAGGAGGACTCCTATCCAAGAGAAGGTCTTTGCTCCTAAGCTTTTCCTAGGGAGAGGTATTTTATTTTTCTGTTATTGGATGGAGTATTATACTTTTTCTTTCCAAATTTCCTCTGCCTTTTTATAATTCTTTGCAGGTGAATTATTTTTCTTCTTGATAAGAGGCAGTGTTAAACCTGTTTTACTGGAAATTGTTGCAAAGTTCAGTTTCAAGTCAAACTGAAAATTAGTATTTAATTGTTTCTGGCAGCTATGGGGACAAATCAAACTTATTCTTGCAGTCCCAGGTATCCCTGAACTTCACCACGAAAAGAAGACTTGTGATTTTTTTTTTCTTTTGCATTTCTCCATGCTTGTATTGTTGTTATGGAGAACAATACTTTTATGCCCTTTTTAGAGCTGTATGTCTCTAAACGCACTTTGAATGTCCCTATGCTTTTGATGAACCTTTTTATTTAATAAACCTTTATGATAATTTATCACTTTTACTCATGGAAATGGAAATATTATGTGCTCTGTATGTTATTAAGTGAAGTAAGTTTAATTTCTGTTTCATATATAACACACTGAAAGATACATGTTTCAGTTTACTCTTATGTATACCAATTTAGCGTGGAATGAATCTCTATTTAAAGCTTGGCTATATAAAGGATAAGCGTCTAGGCTAGGTAGGCTGTAAAGAAATAGTTTGTTTATTTAAATTAATGGATAGGTTCAAGAACGCAGCATTTCTTTCCATGTTGAATTTCTTTTCTAATGTAGGTGACATAAATACTTCTTTAAAGGTACCGCATTTTCTAGCACTTGTAGAACTACGTAGAGCTATTTGTTTAAACTAAATCTTAAGCTTCAGAAACCTGAGGTTTTGTGAGATTATGATTTTAGCATTTGGTTTATTCATTGCAATATTGTGATTCTTTCTGCCAATATCATGTCGTCTTTAAGATTTTTTTTTTTTTTTTTTCATAAGACATTAAGTATAAAGACTTTCAAGCACCAGTTTGTCTTCACCATGATTTAAGGTCTGAAGTGTTTCAGACATTAAACCACTGCTGAAAAAAAGTCTGGCTATGTTTTTTTAACAGTTACAGGTCTAAGCATGTTTAATATCTTAAGACTGAAAAAAAATCTGTGAGTCATAAAATAATTCTGAAATAGGCATTAATTACTACTAAATATCATCTTCTTAATTATAATATTACTTTTTTGCCTATACAGTTTACAATTTATTGTATGACAAAAATAGGAACATTGATCATCTCTAGGTGTTGAAGTGCAGTATTATTGTTACTTAACAATAAAAGATATTTTGTTTTGAATAATTCTGTTTTCTTCACTTTTCTTAGACATTGTTTGATGAAGGCTGGCATCAAATTCGTCTCTTAGTAACAGAAGACTTTGTAACATTGTATATAGATGACCAAGAAATTGAAATGAAGCCATTACATCCTGTTTTAGGTATTTACATCAGTGGCCTAACCCAAATAGGAAAGTATTCTGGAAAGGAGGAAACTGTACAGGTATGCTGAAACCACAATAATTCAGAAATTCTAGGTTAACGTTGCATTAGCATCTTCTGTTTTCTTGAACTTACTCTTCTAATTTACTGTAGGCTGAAATGTAATGTGCAACATTTTAATATTTAAGAGGGAATGTAAATGGTCTGGAGGACTCGGCACAACTGATACTGTTGGGTGCTGAATTGGTCTCACTGATTTCAGGAGGCATTCATTGTTACTGAAACACAAGTTTGACACAGCATGGTTGCCCAAATCTGGGAAACAGTCTCAAAGCATGGAATTTCCTCTGTGCTTATAATTTCCTTCCATGAGTGCATGTGTTATGCTAGTAAGAGAGTGAGAGAATAAAATTCTGATGAAGTTTCTTTATCATCACTAGCTGCCAGAAAAGTACAAGCTGTATCAACTCTGTTTGTGTTGTACCACCAATATTTGATACTTAGACTGACGCTGTTTGATTCTGCTGTGTTGGAACCCTCCCCTGAAAACCCTGTACCAAGATTCGTTCATTTAAGCAATATTAAAGTCCTTTTGCCTTCAGCTCTTTGCAGACACCAAAAAACTGACTGAAACTTCAGACTGTATAAGTAAAGCCTGCCTAGGCCAGTGGTGAAGACTCTTACATTGACAGTGTTCCAGATGTTGCTTAAATAGGTTATTTCTTTATATTTATAGCAATGTGGTAATGACAGTATTACTTAGGCTGATAGTAATAAAAACAATACTAAGAAATATTTAATTACATAAGTAGATGATAATTTTAGTTATTTTGAAAGCTATGCTTTTTTTGTACTCTTTATTTCATGATCCTTACTACTTCTATTAAAATATATTAATGTGTTTTGCATCGCATCATCTTCTTTCTCTCTTTTTAGATATCTTTATTCAATTAATCCTGATTTTTGTCTATTTGTAGCCAGGCTTCAGTTCTATTAATATCATATTCTAAAAGTGTACATGGAAACTTGGACTGAACACTGTGTGTTCAGTGTGTGTGACTCAGCATTTCTGTTGATCATGCTGTCCATATACTACAGTACTCCTTGCAAAAACTACTGAATGTTTGACCCAGATTTCTGATAGGACTTCAAGCACTTCTTGCGAGGAAAGTGGAGATTTCAGAATTGTGATCCGTTGTCTCATGCATTTTCTCTATTGATGCAAGATTATCCCATTTTTATAGTTTTGTGCATTCTGGGATTAGCGGGTTGGTTGGTTGTTGTTGTTCTGTCTTGTTTTTTCCCTTAGGTCACTACAGAAAAGGGACTTTAATAGATTCCCAGTGATACAGAATACATTCTGTAATAGATTCCAGTAATACAGAATACATTCTGCAAAGCATTAACTGTCAAACTTTGTCAGGATATTTCTATTTAAGCTACAATTATAGATAAATATTTTAATATTAAATATTTTTGCATACTGCCTTTCAGTGAAAAGGTATTTTGAAATCTTGTAAGAAAGATACCAGTTGGAATTGAGCACAAAGTATGATACAAGAATCTTCTTCAGATATTCTTTGGTGAATTTTCTGTACCTTTATTCAGATGTGTTCTAGTGATACTTTGCAAGGGATCTCAATTTAACTAGGATCTTACTGACTGAAGTGTTTTCCAGTATAGCTATGATAAACTTACATACATCAGTGCTGTGAATGATAGACATTTAAAATTTGCAAACACATATAGCTAGGTATGTTATTAACAGACTCTGTTATCTGCACTTTCTTTCCCTGTTAGCCCAATTTATAGTCTGTGATTTCAAGTAAGTGTAATGGAGCTTTTTTCTCTTTCCAGTCATGATAGTTAATGCTAGAAAAAATTACTTCAGTGGTTTCATTTTTCTGTAGTATAGTGACAGAACAGAATGGCGCACTTGCTTACCTGGTGCCAGTGTTTTTATTGGTTGCTTTTTGAAGAATCAGTGAATCATAGAATGGTAGGGGTTGGAAGGGACCTCTGGAGATCATTGAGTCCAACCCTCCTGCTAAAGCAGATTCATCTCGTGCAGGCTGCACAGGAACGTGTCCGGGTGGGTTTTAAGTATCTTCAGAGAAGGAGACTCCACAACCCCCCTGGGCAGACTGTAACCCTCAAAAAAGATGTTTTTTCTCATATTCAGATGGACGTTACTGTGTTTCGGTTTTTGCCCATTGCTCCTTTTCCTGTCACTGGGCATCACTGAAAAGAGCCTGTCCCTATCTTGTCACCTGCCCTTCAGATATTTATAAGCATTGATAAGATCCCCTCTCAGTTTTCTCCAGGCTGAACAGCTCCAGGTGTCTCAGCCTTTCCACATAAGAGAGATGCTCCAGTCCCCTCATCGTTTTTGTAGCCTTTTGCTGGACTCTCTGCACGTAGTTCCTTGTCTCTCTTGAACATGGGAGCCCAGTACTGGACACAGTACTCCAGATGTGGCCTCACTAGGGCAGAATAGATGGAGAGGAGAACCTCTGTCGATCTGCTGATCACACTCTTCTTAATGCACCCCAGGATACCATTTGCCTTCTTGGCCACAAGGGCACATTGCTGGCTTGTGATTAACTTGTTGTCCACCAGGACTCCCAGGTCCTTCTCCGCAGAGCTGCTTTCCCCTAACATGTACTGATGCATGGGGTTATTCTTCCCCTGGTGCAGAACTCTACACTTGCCCTTGTTGAACTTCATGAGGTTCCCTCTGCCCAACTCTCCAGCGTATCCAAGTGTTGCTGAATGTCAGCACAGCCTTCTGGTGTTATCAGCCACTCCTCCCAGTTTTGTATCATCAGCAAACTTGCTGAGGGTACACTCTGTCCCTTCATCCAGGTCGTTGATGAACAAGACTGGACACTGACCCCTGGGCAACAGGCCTCCAACTAGACTCTGCACCACTGTTACACAGCTAAACTCTAATCCAAATTCTTTCAAGAATCAGGGGTGCCTTCTGATGCTTCAACAAAACTTAGTAATCTTACATCTATTAGAGGCAGGTCAGTGTAGAAACATCTTCCCAGTACTGTTAAGGTAGTAAGGAAAAGGTTGTTTTTGCCTTTGCTGTTGTAACTTGCTTCCCGGTGATACTGGCACTAAGTGTAATTCATGCTCTCTGCATCTGGATTTATTGCCAAGGATTAAGGACAGTGATTTCTGTAATTTTAGAAAATAAAATACTGGATTAATTATTTTTTCTTTAAATAATTCTGTTACAGACTGTTTAATTGGTTACATGTATTGATCATTGTGAGTAGCCCAAGTAAAAATTTTTCTACATTGTTGTTTTTCAGTGGTACTGGACACACAGAGCTTCCAGTTTCTCTTGCTTTTTAATATTTTGTTATTTTTTTAAACTTGTGGATGATAGTTTATTTTGTTCTATATTAACTTAATGTCAGACTATTAGAACTTCCTCTAAAATCATCTTTTATGTTTTGAATTATAGTTTGATATACAAAAACTGAGAATCTACTGTGACCCAGAACAAAATAATCGAGAAACAGTCTGTGAGATCCCGGGATTTGTGAGTATGATACATGCACTTTTGAGGACTACTTGGCATTTTTTACCAATCACTGTTTAAAGCTGACTCAAGGAATTCTTAAAATAAGTAATACTACCTTGATTCAGCTGGTGCAAACAAATGCTTTGTACTTGTGCAATATCGAGTAACACAGAACTTGTCTGTTTTCAGACTTATTTTTGCACAAATGTATCTTAAAAGTTTGGAGTTTTTTTGTTTGGATGTTTGATGGTGGAAATATGACAGCAGTATAGAAGAATCTCAAATCTTCTGTTACAGTTTAAGATTTTTAACATTAAAAATTAGTAAAACTAGTAGATTACAGCAGTGTAAAATACTTCAAATATTACTTTTTAATTTATCGGATATACTTCTTGCTACTTGTCAGGTCATTTAATCTCTGAAATTTTTGTACGTCATCAACAAACCTGTATTTTAAAATCAGAAATATCTGTGCTGATGTCTGTGTTAAATATCCCATTAGCTGAAATACTGCCAAGATATCATGAAGTATGTTATGGATAAGACAAAAATAAAATCCCATATAGAATTTCATAATTCCTGTACAAAATTATGAAGCTTCTGGGGATCCTTTGACCCTCTCTTTGCCTACTTATTTAGAGTTAATTATGCGATGAAATGTAAACCACATGCAAACAGATTTGGAAATAATTTGTGAAACAGTTGGAGCCAGATTTTTCAAACACATTCACCTTCCATCTCAAAATATAAGTAAGAAATTATATATGTACAGCTTACTTCAAAGTTTCCTCCTTTGTTGTCTAAAACAAACTGAGCTATAGATAACTGGACACCAGTGTCTTAGTATGTAAATCTATTTTTCACGTTGTGATTTGGTTTAGTAATAGAACCTTTTTTTGCCAGTTTGACAATAGAATCTGGGAATCTTCAACATCCAGATATTTTATTTTCATGTCAGACTTGCACAGAGCCCCAGCTAGTCTGTTTTTCTTCTGTTATTTGTGGCCTGTGTGTCTGTTGTAATCAGCACCCTTATTAGGGCTTTTTCAAAACTCACAACTTTCATTTGAGCAATGAGTAGGTGGCTGGATTATTAGCTGTTCTGAAGTCTGACTGTGCATGTCAAGAGCTAGTGGGTTCAGGAACCTTTTTTGCAAAGTTAGCTTTAAATCTTGAAGTAAGGACATGAATAGTAAACAAATTAAAAATCTTTTGCATAAATAAAACAAACACTACGTAGTCCATCATATCTTGTGTTCTCTGCGATTTGGCAAGAAGTCCAAAAAAAAAAGCAATCTTTTTGCCAGTTTAATTTCAATTGTTGTTGTAAATTAATTTGGGACTTTACCATGAAATTCTGGACTCCTTCAGAAATTAAAAACATTGGATCGTCTCCAGGGAGGAATATTCGGTTTGCAGTTGTGTCATAGCTCCTGAACTATATGTTCTAATTACAACCTGAATTCATCCTTTTTCCCGGAGATACCTAGCTACCTAATAATTTTAAGATCCCTCTATGATCCATGGAGAAAGACACCTCTGTAGAGATTGCCTAAGATAAAAATTGAATACAGAGGAAGGTGTCTCTCTACACAGACAGTGTATGAAGTCTGTGTGACTGTGTGCATTAGAAAACACATGCATGCAGATGAGGCTAATGGTGCCTACTAAAGAAATTCATTAAGACAACTGCATGGTTAATATGCTGAAATATCTGGGGATGGATTGTTCTGTGGTGCTGCAGATACTGGGGAAACTCAGTTCAATTGATAGTAGAGTCTCATGCAGTCACACAGGAAAGAGAAAATGCCAGCCTTGTCTTTGTGCTGCTGTGTGTTTTCCCAGATGCTGGATTCAGGCAGAGATCAGAGATTTTAGAAATATTTTGATACATTTTATGACATGAATGAATAAGCAGAGGGCCTTTTTGGTGAGAAGTAACTCCTAGAAAAAGGTTTGACCCAAATGTAAACATTTAGTGTATAAATTTTTGCATGTTTCAGTATTAAGTCTAGTTTTGTCATTACCTTATAAAAATTGCTACTGGTATGTCCTGTTGAAAGACCTTTAAACAAAATGAACTGAAGATTCATATGCATTGATGGCAGCTGCACATAAGTCTCTGAAAGTCTAAAATTTTGATTTATAATTCCTTCACAGTTACAGCCCTAAATTTATGATTGTTTTTGGTAGTGTTAACAAATGAGTGGATTTTGCTTATTACAAATATTGCTGTACTCTTAAACTGTGTTTCTTCTTGTTTCAGAATGGAGAGGTAGGCTCAATCCTAAACTGCTCAAACTCAGTTTAAGGTAGTATTTGACTTTATATAAACTTATTATTTTAGGGGATATGCACTTTGTTTTGAAAAGTGGGCAGAGGTTTGCTAAGCTTAAAAGAGCTGGTTTTCCATTAATTGAACTCTAGTCAATAGACAAATTAAAAATCAGTTTTCTGAAGAAACCCCCTTTTGTTACAATAACAATAGGCTTGTTTTATTTTTTCTCTGTTCAATTCAATTGCTCTTATTTGCAGGGCTGCATGCTGTTGCAAAGTGAATGGAAAGGAAGGAACAGCAAAGGAAATGTGGATTTGTGCTTTGATCAGTCATCTGACCCTGAGAAAGAATTAGATTTAGAGAACATTTTTTGAAGTCTGTGTTATTTTAGAAAATGTGGGTAAAATGTTATAGAAAATGTTTTAGATAATAAATACAAAATCTGATTTTTTTTTATATCTTGGGTTCCTAAATTTTTACCTTTCCATAGCTCTGAGAACTTAATGGCTGAAAAAGAATTCACTGACTCTATCTTCAGCATATAGATTCAGTACAGGAGCACCCAAATTTTAGGTGTCTGACTTTGGGCAAATGAGTTTGATCTAGAAGCTCCTGCCTTGGTAAAACTCCGAGGTTTCATGTGGTCTCAGTGGTGACAAGTAAATGCCTAAAAAAAAAAAAAAAAAGTCTAGAGGGTGATGTCATTTGCCAAGGTTTAGTGATAGCACTGTTTGTACAGGGAGCATAGTTTGAAGAAGTCAACTAATGGTCTTTGAGGAATAGGCACCCTAGGAGCCAGGACTTGAAACTTGTAGGAGGTGGTGGTAGCAGCCATGCTCCCCCTTTCATTAACTGGCTTCAAAGTTAGGACACATGCCCAGAAGACAGACTTGAGCTTTACATCCTTTTCAGGCTTGCTACACATGATAGCATGCCCATCAATTGTGGTCGTTATGCTACACATAATATTTATTAGATTAATTTTTTTTTACAAACTTTAATTAAATAGTTCTATATAATAATTGATCACACTTCAATGGATGAATATCAGTTAGCTTAGGAGAAGAGTTTTGTATGTTGCCAGATTTAAAATTATAAGACTATATGACAGAGTATTTGTGGGAAAACAAGTGGAGTTTCAGATACCAGTCCAGTATTGGTACTCAATTTTTTTAATTATTTTTCTTCCGGGTAAGATGATGAATTCATGCATGAGAATAGTTGGAGTGTAGTATTCATGTAAGCAGAAGTTCCAATTGAACAAAGGAGTGAGAGCCAGGATCTGTGCAACCTAAGGAAAATCATCTTCATATAATGTTATGATATGTCTGTTGAATGCTTCTGGCATGTGTATTGATGGCTGGTTTCACTCTTGTTAGTGCATGAATGGTCCTAGTGATGTAGGCTCAACTCCTGCCCCCTGCATATGCCCACCAGGAAAACAAGGACCTCCAGGCCCCAAAGTAAGTTTCCACTCTGTCTTTTTTTTTTTTTTTTTTTTTTCTTTCCAAATATTATGTCAGACAGTCATAGTCAGGCAGATTGAAAAAGTAGAGAACAAGTTATCCTAGTTCTGGTTTCCAATCCATGAATATAGTGATTAGGATCCTCAGGGCCATGGTTTGATACTATAACTTGTAATAACACGAAGAGTTCTTTTATTTTTTAAGAAAAATGCTCACGGATATAAAATTGTGTTTCCTTGCTAGTCTTCAGCAAATGATCTCACACTGTTCATAGTTTGAGAATTAAATTGCTAATAAAAGTCTTTTAATTGAGAGGTTATTTTTCTTCTTTGCTAAAGAATGAACTAGAAGCTTACTGGGAGAGTTCCACCTTAGCTGTTCTGATGACCTCCCTTCAGTGTTGGTGAAGGATTAAAAAGAGAACCCTATTTGAGTCTCAGATGTCCAACATGGAAACTCAAATCCCTAATATTTTTATGTAGTACCTGTCTCAGGTACTTTCTCAGTTACTAGCTTTCCTTACAAGGTAGATGAGAAAACCCCAAAGTGGTTGTCTTTCATTAAGCAAATGATTAAAAAACTACTCACATTACATAAGTAGTTAACAGTCTGCTACAGCTACCTCAAGGCAAAGGGATTTTTGCTAAAATGATAAGGGTTTCTAATCAGGGGATGGGAATCCACAAGATAGAGATCGTTATTATTTCTTGTAATGGAATTTTTGTGGTCTTTTACCACCCCCCAGCATACTGGAGGAAAAAAAGAGAGAGAAAAAAGCATTTTTTAAAAATATTGAAAGCCACATCCTATAAAGTGTAAAGGAATATGAAATGTCAGAATTAGGATGACCTATACAATTTCGTCTAGATCTCTGCTTCATGTGCAGTCTTTCAGTTGTGTTTCAGTATAAAATATGTTTATGGGTAGCTGAGTAATACAGGTGACAAGACTGTGCAGAAAGTTAAGCCAATTTAAGATTGTGTAGGTTATGTTAGATACCATATTTCTTAATTTTAGAATACTAGACTTTGGACCCATAAAAATTTAAACTTAATTTTTGTGTTTGTAATATTAATAGAGTACAATAAGATTAATTAAATTAAAACAATATAAAAACGCAGGTAACTGATATTTTAACTTTTTCAAGTTCAAGGCAGAAAATTTCATTGTTTAGATGGTATGTTTGAAAGTAAATTTATTTTTGCTTGAATCTCAAACATAGACTTCTAAATTTGGACAACAATAATTCTGGATTAAAAATTGTTAAATTTAGGCTTTTCTAGAGAGATATTATTCTATATCCTTTCCAATTTAGTTCAGCATAACATTTCTGTGGTTTACATATGAAAAGATGTTTTTTGACAGTCATGCTGAAAGCTAATTTTCTATTTCCCTCCTAATGTGCCCCTGTCTATAACAATTCTGCAGTTATAACTGACTCACAAGTCCGTTGATGGTTCAGGCAGAAGAAAGTGGTAACTGCCTAACAATCCCAAAGAAGTCAAATGTTTTTATAGATCAGGTGTTACTGGATTTTGCTGGGCTTTGATCACATCTGTTAGTAAAATAAAAAAAAGAACTTTAATAAACTAGGAGGATATATTGGGTAAGAAGTTAATTTCCTCCTTTCTCACCATAAACATGAAGCCTGGGGAACTGACTTTTCTTTAACATGGTCATAACAGAGGTTATCAAAATAATTGCAAAGGTCTTATAAGAAGAAATAATGAAGAATGTCTTTTTTAGAACAGCAGTAACTGTGTGGAGAGGAGCTTAGTATTTAGCAGATTTTATTCCTGGCTCCTGCCTTTCCGGTGCTTTTGCTTTAAGAACTAAACTCAGCCAAAGCAGGTGAATTTTCTTCAGAGTAGAACTACTATATTAACAAGGTTTAAATAAAGATTTTTTTCATCCATTTGATGAAGAGTGTTTTTATTTCTATTGACTAAGATGTTAAAAAGCTTGAAAGCATTTGAGGTGATGGGCCAGACTTGTGCTGTAATTGAGCATGGGCTCACTTCTCCACATCCTGCACAAAAAGATAGCAACAGTTTTCCCAGGGAGGATATTGCAAGTTGAGTTCTTTTTTTTGCTGTAGGAATTACTCCTCAATAGCAGGAATCTGGGCCTGCAGCCACTATTTTGTGAAATGTATTAGGGTTAAGATTGCTCTGTGCTAATTTTAAAATGCACTTTCATATTTTTTGTGCATTAACATACTGCTTTTCCATAGGGTGATCCTGGGCAGCCTGGGAATCATGGTTATCCTGGTCAGCCTGGTCCAGATGGTAAGCCTGTGAGTACTAAAACTTAGTCATATATTGTAAATGCAAATCTAACAGGAGAAAAAACATGTACCACTTATAGCAGATTTTCAAATTTAGATGATTTTGCCTCCATTCTTTAAAATGATGAATGTCACTTAAGTGCCAACTGAATGTAACAATTCTATGAATACGTCAATCATATATTTCAATATTTGAAGCTAAAATATTGTAAATATGGTAGTATAAGTTAGGCACTGTTATAATGCAGAGAACAGGCTGAGAGCTTCTGTTGGTGTTTGCATCATTTTGCAGTAGTTATCAACTTCTGACCTTCAATCTTTACTACTTAAGAATTTTTGCATTAAAAAGCACTTTAGAGCAGCTACAATCCTGTCTTACTTTGTTTTAGGGATTGCTTCTCACGTTTAAATTTGGTTCACTTCATTTCTTTCTAGGCTGTCTCAAGTAGTCCATCAAAATATGTAGGTATGCATATACAATATTAAAAGTATAGATATCTTGCAGTTCTAAACATTATTTTGTAGAATTATCTGTATTTTTCTCTTACACTAGATTTTACTTTCTAAGCTCTCATTTCATTAGTATGATAAAGACTGAAAGAAAGTAGAAGAATGGCATGTCCCTAAACCAAAAATTACATATTTGGCAATGGATTATCTACTCTCATGGTTAATGTTTTTCACTGTAATAAAATTAAATAAATATATAAAAATAGCTTGAGGTTCTATTAAAAAATATATTAGATCTCAGAACCTAATTTGAAGCCTCTAAGATACTGACAACCAGGCTTCTCTGAGTAAGGTTTCCACAGAATCACAGAATTGTTCAGGTTGGAAAAGACCTTCAAGATCATCGAGTCCAACCTCAGCCTAAACTTACTACCCTAGCTCTAACAACCCACTGCTAAACCATGTCCCCAAGCACCACATCTAAACGATTTTTAAACACAATCAGTGATGGTGCCTAACCACTTACCTGGGGAGCCTGTTCCAGTGCTTAACAACCCTTTCTGGAAAGAAGTTTTTCCTGATACCCAACCTAAACCTACCCTGGTGCAACTTGAGGCCATTTCCCCTTGTCTTATTGCTTGTTATGTGGTACTTGTTACCACTCTTGCTACAACCTCCTTTCAGGTATCTGTAGAGAGCAATAAGGTCTCCCCTCAGCCTCCTCTTCCCCAGACTGAACAACCCCAGCTCCCTCAGTTGCTCTTCATAGGATATGTTTTCCAAACTCTTCACCAGCCTTGTTGCCCTCCTTTGGTCCTGCTCCAGCACCTCAATGTCCTTTCTGTATTGAGATGCCCAAAACTGAACACAGTACTCAAGGTGGGGCCTCACCAGTGCTGAGCACAGGTGCAGGATCACTTCCCTACTCCTGCTGGTCACACAATTTCTGATACAAGCCAGGATGCCATTGGCCTTCTTGGCCTCCTGGGCACACTGCTGGCTCATATTCAACAGACTGTCAATCAATACACCAAAGTCCTTTTCTGGCAGGCAGCTTTCCAGACACTCTTCCCCAATCCTGTAGCATTGCCCGTGATTGTTGTGACCAAAATGTGGGACCCGACACTTGGCTGTGTTGAAACTCATACAGTTGGCCTTGGCCCA